>RJWT010009942.1:0-24693 GCA_004365215.1 Cuniculus paca | reverse complement strand
CTTCACTCACATTTTTAATTCTTAAATTATGCATCTTTGAGTTGTCCACCAGCTGTTGAATTGTTACTTCCTGAGACCTTGTTATTTTTAAGAGATCTTTCCTTTCACGATCATAGGCTGCAACCCTGTCTTCAAGCTTTGAAAGTCTTTCTTTAGTTTCCTTCATGTCAACTTGCCAGCTTTCGAATGAATGTTTAATTTTCTGGACATCTCTTTGAATCTGTTTCATGCATTTTAGGTCTCTCTTATGCTGTTCATTCATGGTTTCCCTCATTTTCCTATGCTCCTCTATTTTTTATCTGTCTTCTTTAGAGATGTTTAGTATTTCTTTTATTATGGTTTTCATTTCTTGTTTTACCTGGGATAGAATTTCTGTTCTGATTTCTCTTATAGCTTCCTGAAGTTGTTTCTTCACTTCAATTGAGAGCACTTCAGACATTTCAGGTGTGCAATTCTCGATCTCCATGTTTTCCCTTTGTGGAATTGCACCACTTGGGTTGGATGCCAGAGATTGCCCTCTCGCTCTTCATCTTGGCATATTCTTGATTTCTTCTACCCCTGAGTCGTGTGGTCCCAGGCACCCCAGCACTGGCCACAGCTTCTCCGAAGCTAGGCTGTTTGTCTTTTCTAGCCAGTGCTGGCTACGTATAACTGATGTTGGGTGCCTGTGTCTCTGCACTGAATTGGGGACCAGGCCACCTGGGGTTTGCACGGGAGCAGACCTTGTCAGGCCCCGGGAATCTAAGCTGTTTAGCGATATTATCTGAAACACGTGTGGGAGCCAATCTCCAACCAGTCAACTTCCGTGGGTCTGCCCACAACCTGGAGCTCCCAAATGACTGTTTTTTTTTTCTTTTTTCTGGCTTCCTTCAGGCAACTTCCGCAGGTCCGCCCACAACCTGGCGCTGACGCCAGTAGTTAGCAGTCTTGGTCCCAGGCAGGTGCAACCTGCCCGACTTCAAGATGAAGCCTGGCTGACCACTCTCTCCCATGGGCTGGGGGTTGGGTGGAATTCCAAACACTCACCCACTTCCAGTGCAGATCTCCACGCCCGCAGCTCTCCTTCACTCCCATGCCTCTCCGCAGAGACCTCCAGGGTGGACCGCAGCTGCGACCATGACCGCAACCGCGACTGTGCGTCTCCGGGCTCAGCAGGTCTTCTGGCAGGGTGAATCCGGCTCCAGGCTGAGGTGCTGCCGGCCACCACCTTCTTCTTCGTTTAAATTCTTTTTATTCTCTTTGTGGGCTTCGAGTCATATTTTAGATTCTTCCTTGGTTCAGGGGACCCCGTTCCTTCCTTCTTGTCCTCTCCATGATGTTATATTCCAGCATCTGAACTGTTTCTCTCAGAGAGGCTGTTTACTCTGCTGCTTACTATTCTGCCATCTTTAGCTCCTCCTGTCAAGATCTTTTGCTTCCTTTGTTAGGTTGACTCCTAGGTATTTCATTTTTTTGGATGCTGTGGTGAAGGATGTGTTTTCTGTTATTTCTCTCTCAGTGAGTTTGTTGTTTGTGTACAGGAATGCTGTTGATTTCTGAGTGTTGATTTTGTGTCCAGCTACATTACTGAATTGCGTTATGAGATCGAGAAGTCTTTCTATGGAGTTTTGTGGGTCTTCTCTGTAGAGTATCATGTCATCTTCAAATAATGACAGTTTAACTTCTTCCTTTCCTATCCTTATTCCTGTTATTTCTGTCTCTTGTCCAATTACTGTGGCTAATGTTTCCAGCAGTATATTGAATAGGAACGGTCATAATGGACATCCTTGTCTTGTTCCTGATTTTAGAGTGAAAGCTTTCAGTTTTTGACCATTTAATGTGATACTGGCTGTTGGTTTATCTTAGATGCCCTTTTATCAGATTGAGGTAAAGGCCATCTATTCCAATTTTCTGTGGGGTTCTTATCATGAAAGAGTGTTGGACTTTTATCAAAAGCTTTTTCTGCATCTATTAAAATGACCTTGTGATTCTTATCTCTTGCTCTATTGATATGGTGTATTACATTTATTGATTTGCGTATGTTGAACCATCCTTGCATTCCTGGGATGAATCCCTCTTGGTCATGGTGTATAATCTTCTTGATGACTTCCTGGATTCTGTTTGTCAATATTTTATTGAGGATTTTTGCATCTATGTTCATTAGAGAGATTGTCCTGTAGTTCTCTTTCTTGGTTGAGTCTTTCTCTGGTTTTGGTATTAGGGTAATACTTGCTTTCAGGAATGATTTAGGGAGACTTGCTTCCCTTCAATTTCATTAAAGAGTTTTAGGAGTGTTGGCATTAAGTCTTGCTTGAATTTCTTGTTGGATTCAGTGGTAAATCCATCAGGACCAGGACTTTTCTTGGTTGGTAAGGTTCGAATTACATTTTCAATTTCCTTAACTGAAATTTGGTTATTCAGTAGTTTTACATCTTCTTGATCCAGTTTTGGTAATTGACATGTTTCTAGAAATCTGTCCGTTTCTTCGGTGTTATTGAACCTGTGAGAGTAAAGATTTTTGAAGTAGGTATTGATGATGTTCTGTATTTCCACAGGGTATGTAGTGATTTCACCCTTTTCATTCCTTATTGCATGGATTTGAGTTTTTCTTTCCATTTTTTAATAAGCTTGGCTAGGAGCTTATGAATTGTATTCTTTCAAAGAACCAGGTCTTTGATTGATTGATTCTGTGTATTGTTTTTTTAGTCTCAATTGCATTAATTTCTGCTCTGATCTTTACAGTTTCCTCCCTTCTTTTGGCTTTGGGTTGGACTTGCTCTTCTTTTTCTAGATTTTTGAGGTGTAGCATCAGATTGTTTGTGTTTGTTCCATTTTCCGGATGTGGCAATTCACCACAATAAATTTCCCTCTGAGGACTTCTTTCATTGCATCCCACAGGTGATTTGCTTCTTTTCTCTCACAGCTTTTAATATTCTGTTCTTATGTTGAATTTCAGGAAGGCTGATAATTAAATGTCTGGGTGTTGATTTATTTTGATTATGGCTAGTTCAAGTTCTTTATGCTTTACTTATCTGTATATCAGTTTCTTTTCTTATGTTTGGGAAATTTTGAGCTATTACTTCTTTAAATAGTGTTTTTATGTCATTTGTGTTTTCTCCTTTTTTATTTACACCTGTCTTATATTGTTTTTCTTTGTGTCATCTTGCAACTGCTGAATTGCTATTTCCTGATTACTTGTTATTTTTAAAAGATGTTTCCTTTCTTCCTCGCTAGCTGCAATCATGTCTTTGAGGTCTGAAAGTCTATTTTCACACTCATTGAGGCAGCTTTGCCAGCTTTCAATGGCATTCTTGATTTCCTGGATATCTCTTTGAATCTGTTTCATGCATTCTAATTCTTTCTTGTATTCTTCATTCAAGGTTTCCATCCTGTTGCAGTGTTCCTCTATTTTTCCAACTATATCTTCTTTAGATGTGCTTAGCATTTCTTTCATTACATTTATCATCTCTTGTTTTACCTGCGAAATCATTTCTAATCTCAGTTCCTTTTAAGGCTTCATGGAGTTGTTTGTTTACTTTAGTTGTTATCATTTCAGAAGTTTCAGGTGTGTGGCTTATACTTTCTTCTATGTCTGTGTCTCTGGCTTGTTTGGGAAGGACTGGAGGTGCAAGATTGCATTTTGCTCTTTCTTTTTGTCATTTTCCTGTATTCCACTGTGGCAGGTGAATCCAACGTGCATGGTTGAGGCTCCAAGGCTAGGTGAAATTCACAGTGCACGCCTTCAGCTCTAGCCAAGACGACCATTGTGGCTGTTCTGTTACTCTATGGTGTCTGGGCAGAGCCCAGGCAGGACCCCAGGGACACTGATTGTCCCGGGCTGATGGTGAGGTGGGCCAGGTCCCTATCCGTCTGCTGATGAGGTCCCAAGCTACATGTCTAGGTAGAATTTGCTGTGCACGCCTTCAGCTCAAGCCTGGCCCAGAGCATCAGGTGCTACGCTGCTCCGGGGTGAATCTACCTTTTTAAGTTTTAAGGCATGGTCTTGTCAGACTGGCATCGAACTTTCAATCTTCCTGCTTTAGCTTCTGTGGTAATTTGGATTACAGGAATGTGTCACCATTCCTGGTTGTACGCTGTATTTCTAACTAACAGTATTAGTGCGTACATTACTTTCTTGATAGACATTTGACTATTACAGGAAAGAAGAACTTTATTTCCTCACGTCATTATTGTCATCACGTGTGTCATTGTCCTGATATGGCTATGCATACTTTTTGTTTATATCAATATTGCTTTTATCATTGTGACTGTATAATGCAATGTGAAGGCAAGACACATGTTAAAACTTGTTTTCTTGAATGTGTATTTTCTTTTTTTTCGTTTGTTTTTTGGTAGCAGGGATTGAACTGATGACCTTGTGCTTGCCAGGAGGCACTTACGCCACTGAGCTATGTCCCTGGCCCTTGAATGTTTATTTTCTAGAACTAATTTTTTCACCAGCTTGATCTTTTTTTCTGTATTGCTTAAAATTTTATTGTCATTAAACTTTGCTGATGTCACTTCTCTTTGCTTCCTCTCAACATATAGGATACTACACAGAACATCTGGCAGTTTTTCTCGATGGTACTTTCTCCTGAAATCTTTAATTTTTCTGTTGTAGTACAATCAGTACCTTGGTTCACAAGCTTAATTCTTCCCACAGTTCTGAATTGGATGAGAATCTAATAAAATTCAATGGTTAGGTTCATTGTTGATCTTATGGGGGAATTTGCTTCAGTTCTTGCCTGTTTGTCACCAGAAATGTGGAAAGAATTAAGTTTGTGAATTGAGGCAGCAGTATATTTCTTACTTTCTATGTTGTCTCCGTAACTGTCTCCTGAGACTTGTTTTGCTTTTTTGTCTTTCTTCCCTCCTTTTTGGATCCTGAGTCACTGCCATCTTTCTTGCTTTCCTCAGTCCCTTAGTAAAGCATGTCTTTTACAAGCTGATGAAGCGTATGCCTCAAAGTACATTTGAGTAGGCCTTGTGTTTCAGAATGTCTTTATTCTACTTTCATACTTGATTGATAGTTTGATTAGATACCAAGTTCTAAGTTGAAAATCATTGCCTTTACAGAATTTTTAAAAATTTAATTGGTATATGTTTGTAATACATAACAATCACATTAGTTGTTGGAAATCTGTGTGTGTGTGTGTGTGTGTGTGTGTGTGTGTGTGTGTGTGTGTGTTTTACTTTGATCATTTTCTATACTCATTCTTTCTCCTCACCAACCCATGGGACAGCCCTTTCCTCTTTTCCCCCTCTCCATCTCCAAGAAATCTGTCTCCCTGGTTTCTACCATCTTTCTTGTTTTTATTTATATTTTTAGTTTTTTAACAAGAGAAATCTTGTGATAGTGAATCTTCTGCACCTGACTTATTTTATGTAATGTTATGGTTTTAAGTTTCATCCATTTTCCTGCAAATACGACAGAATAATATTTCCTTTTGTGAATATAGTACATTTTCTTTATCCATTAGTCTGTGATTAGGCATCTAAGCTGCATTGATAGTTCGGCAGCTGTGAATTGCACTTCTCTAAGCATACATGTGCCTGTGTCTCTACATTATGTCTTACCTCTTTCAGGGAACTGCGCAGGAGGTACAACTAGATCAAAAGAAATTTCTATTTTTAGGTTTTTTTTTGAGGAATCTCCATATTGTTTTCCGTAATGTTTGATTAGTTTACATTCCCACCAACAATATAGAAAGGTTCCTTTTCACCCCCAACATCCTTACCATCGTTTGTTATTTTTTTGTTTTCTTGATAGTAGTCACTGTTACTATCTAGCTACTGTCTAGTTATTCTTAGTAAAATAGAGTATCACTATTGGTTTGCATTTCTTTAATGACTAAAGATGTTGAACATTTTTTTTCATATACTTGTTCGCCATTTTTGCTGCTGCTTTTGATAACTGTTCATTTCATTAGCCCATTTTCTATTGGTTTATTTGTGTTAGGAGAAGTCTAATATTTTTGAGTTTTTTATGTATGTTAGCTATTAGGCCTCTGTCAGAAGGGTAGCTGTCAGAATTGTTTTCCTGTTTTGAAGGTTCTCTTCACTCTGTTGATTGTTTACTTTGCTGTATAGAAGCTTTAAAAATTTAATACACAGTAATCTCATTTGTTGATTCTTAGTGTAATTTCTTGTGCTATTGGAGTTCTGTTCAGGAAACCCTTGCCTATACCTGTCTTAAAGTATTTTCCTTTATCTTCCTGCAGTTCCAGTGTTTCTGTTTCATATCTAACTCTGTGATTTATTTTAACATATTCACAACAGGGCCCATAATTTGTACAGTATTTCTCCCCAAAATAAGAGCTAACCAGACAATAAACCCTGCTATAGTTTATCATGCCTGTAGTACAAAACTCTACCTTGAAACTAAGCCCTGGTTAGGATCATCACCCAGGCAGATGCATTTTAGCATGTTCATTGCAACACATGAATGACGTATTGAATTTTAAAATAATAATAAATATAAATAAAATTATTGACATGAATACTTAAATGATAACATAAATAATTATTTGTAAATACTCAAGCAGGTGCCTTTGGACAATTGCTGAATTATTGCTGAATGCCCAAGAAGAATACAGATATAACGCACAAATAATATGCACACTTGTGTGAATTGACAGTTTTGTCTAATATGAATCTTCATCATTTAGTGTGTTCTCTGTTGTAACGGAGATAGTTAATCTGCTTGTGTGAAATAAAGAAATGTTTTCTGAATTTCGGTGCCTGCAAGTTTTTGTCACTTTTCTTTGGACCATCATTCTTTTTTGCAGGGGAGGGATGTGGGGAATCAAACTCAGGACCTTGCTTTTGCCAGGCAGGTACTTGTGCTGCTGAGCCATACACCCAGTCCTGGACCATCATTCTTTTTTTTTTTTTTTTGTACCAGGGATCGAACTCAGGACCTTGGCACTTACCAGGCAAGTGTTAGAGCCACTGAGCTAAATCCCCAGCCCAGGACCATCATTCTTAATTGTTACTATTTTTGTTGCTACTCTTGTCTTATAAGTCTTTAACACTTGATTTAATGGATCATTGTGAAACCCAGCCTTTAAGAGGTCATGACTGGGTGAAGAATTGATGGAATACAATCTCTGACAGCTGTGTTGCCAATGCACTTACAAGCAGGCTACATGAACCAGAAGTACTCATTTAAGGACAGCGCTATTGCTGGACATGCAGGATTGGGGCTAGTGGTTCTGTAGGAACTGGAGTTGCTAGAAATTCAAACAGGAATTTGGTTTGAAGGATTATGACAATGTTCTAGAAGATGATGACATGACTGTATTTGAATACATGTAGATTTTTGTACATGAATATAGATTGTTGTACATGAAAAATAAGACACCTTTTGAAAAGAAGCTCTACTGTGTCTTTCAGCAAAAATCAGTACAAGACCCAGTCTTTTATTTTCAGTGAAATACAGTATGTCTTGCTGCCAAGCAGCTCTATTTTCAATGTGTTATGTTCCTGCTAGCTTGAACTACCAAATTTCTATTTTATTAGTGAGATCAATAAAAGCGATTAGATGCTTTGGTACCACCAGTGGTAAGCCCAAAGGGATAGTCATACATGTACCACCAGTGTTTCAAGCTGAGGGGAACATGTTAATATAGAGTCAGAGATATGAGTCTAGTTTGATTCTTCTGCACATGGATAACCAGTTTTCCCAGTGCCATTTGTTGAAGAGGCTATCCTTTCTCCAGGATATGGTTTTAGCCTCTTTGTCAGAGATCAGATGGCTAAGAGTAAATGGGCTTGTTTCTGTGTTTTGTGTTCCATTGATCTACCTGTCTATTTTTATGCCCATACAATGCTGTTTTTGTTACTATAGCTTCATAGTATAACTTAAAGTCTCAGATTACAATGCCATTCTCCCACTTTGCTCCTTTTGCTCAGGATTGCTTTGGCTATTCTTGATCTTATCTGGTTCCATATAACTCTTAGGAGTTTTTTCCCCAGTTTTGTGTAGAATGTTTGTGTTTTAATAGAAAGTTCATTAAATCAGTAGATTGCTTTTGGTAATATGGCCATTTTAGTGATAATACTTCTGCCTTTCCTGTTTTCTATTGTCCTCTTCAGTCTCTTCCTCCACAGAATTGTAAAGACATTAATTTGATGTTTTAACACTTGTTGTTGATATTAACAAACTTGATGCTCTTCTGAGTGCTAAAATATGACCATTATATGTTTTAATTATTAAGAGTTCTCTTTTGAGTTGTTATTAGTGTCCTATATTTACCTTTCTTAAAGAATACTTGCATATACATCTTTTGTGTTCATCCCCACATTGTATTTCTACCCTTGGCTTCCCCTCTTCCTAGTTGAGTGTCATTTTGGACTTGTTTATGGTATGGGACAGGGAGGCAGCTCTCATGATAATGTGGTATCTCTTGTTAGCTTTTCTTACTTCTGGATTACTTTCCCTTTCTTTTTCTCTGCTAAGGTAATAGTTATTTTTATATTCACTTTGTTTTCATTTACTGTGATAGAATTAGATAGTTATGTTTGCTTCTCATTTTTCTTTTTTGAACTTGTGTTCGAAAAGAGAAGCAGACTAAGAAGTTACCCATTATTTTAAATACATTTGTCAACCTTCAGATAATAGATTTTTTTTTCCAGTATCTTTCTGTGTGGCATTTTATAGGGTATTTCCAGGTAGCAGACTTCAGGAAATAGACAAGAAATTTTACTGACATATCTTTTTAACAGTAGTTTGGGGAAACTAAAGAGTACTTTTTTTTTCTTTTTAAAAAGTAAAAAGCTTTTAATTTCAGAATAATTTTATAATTGCATAAAGGTTACTGAGTACAGAGAGATCTCATAAACTCAATTTCTCATTAATATGTTATATTACTGTGTTTTTTTAATTTTTTTTTTTGTGCATGCTTTAAAGCTGTGACGGTGAACCTTTTAGAATCAAGTGCCCAAACTGCAACCCAAAACCCAATTATTTATTGCAAAGTGCCAGCACTGCAATTAAACCTGGATATTGAGGTTTTAGTTTAGGAAAAAACAACTTATACATTAACATCCTTTGCTGTGAGAGAAAAACAACATGCGTGCCATAGGTTCACCACCACTGCTTCAAACAAATGATACAATAGTTTTAAAAAATTGCCGTACTGTTCAGTTAGCATTTCTTCAGTATGCATTGGTGCCAAGCCTTGAATGCAGAGCTAGATACAGAGAAAAGGCAATCTCTGATCTCAAAATGCTTGCTGTAGGACAAAGGTGAATAAGTATAATATGGCAAGTGCTAGATTACGCCCAGCGTAGGCTACTGTAGGAGTGTGAAGTGAAGGGAGTGGGAGAGATTCAAGGGAACTTTCTAGAAGAGATAATGCCCATGCTAAAGATGCCCATGGCAAAGGAAGAGACCTTTGTAAAATATAGTATTCTGTTACAGATTTACAGAGTAAATTTGTGGCCAAAGAAAATGAAGTGCAGAGTCTACATAGTAAACTTACAGATACCTTGGTATCAAAACAACAGTTGGAGCAAAGATTAATGCAGTTAATGGAATCAGAGCAAAAAAGGGTGAACAAAGAAGAGTCTCTACAAATGCAAGTTCAGGTATCTGTGTTTCCTTCTTTTAAACAATAGAGAATCAGATACATGTGCCTAGAACAGAGAGTAGATTATACCTTATCCGAAGTCTGGAGTTGTAGTGAATACTTGTAACTTAACCTTTGAGCACATATCACAGTGTGTTGTGTTTGAAGATCAGCTTAACCATAGCCTCAGGCTCCTTGTAGTTTAGAAACGGTAAAATATTTCCTAATTTCCATCTTTTAAATTAACTTAGAATAGAATGGCTAATCATTGTTTCAAATAATGCCTTTTGGAATCTAAGAGTGCCTTTTTAAAGACAAACAGAACCTGAAAGTCATGGTATTTATATACATTGGGACATTTCATATCACACTTTCTTCTTCGTCTTTTTTTTTTCTCTCCATAAAAGGATATTTTGGAGGAGAATGAGGCCTTAAAAGCACAAATTCAACAATTTCATTCCCAGATAGCAGCCCAGGTAATAGTGCTTTCTTCTTGTTTGTCATTAATAAAAACTTGTGAAGCCGGGCATGGTGGTGCATGCCTATAATCCCAGCACTCAGAAGACTCAGGCAGGAAGATCACTGCAAATTTGAGGCTAGCCTCAGCTATACAGTGAGTTCAAGGCTAGCCTGAACTGCATCATGAGACCCTGTCTTAAAAAAAGAAAAAAACAAGAATAATAATAGCTTGTTAGCCATATAGATAATCCTCTGAGTGCCTGTTGAATGCTGAGCACTGGATTAGTAGTTGGGAGACTAGTTAGAGAATTAACAAGTGATGATCCTGAGTGCTGAACACTGATGATTGTGTGTAGTGCTGTGGGAAAACTCTAATGAAATTCAAATCCAACTAAGTAGAAAGGAGGGGGTTCAAAAGCTTTTCTCAGGAAAATATGCCACCAGTCCAGTCACAAAGTGGGAGAAATTGTACAGTGACTGTGATGGTGGTTTGTGTGTTAAAGGTATTTAGACATTACTGACTAACCTTGGCAAGCCTCATGTATCCACAGGTAGTGGCAGTGTGTTAACCATAGAAAGAATCAGTTTAAAATTTATACTTCAATGTAGTTAGTGGCGTTTGAAAGTTTTTTAACTGATGTTGTAAGATATGTTAGTTTTGACAATATTCTATCATAATTGGTAAGTAGACCTTAAAATATAATGATAACAACATGAAAGACATCGTTGATTTCCTCTTACCTTGTTTCAATGCCCTGTATTGCTTTTCATTGTTTTGTTTTGATTGATTTTATACTGTTTTGTTTTGATTTTATTATGTCAGATGGTATAGGTAGCTACTTTGAAGATAACAAGAGGCATTATGGTAGCCATTGTTTATTTCCTGTTATCTTGTTTTGAAGTTCTGTAGCACATTCACTGCTTTGTTTGATTGACTCTATTCTATTTTGTTTGGTTTTATTCTGTTCAAAATACAAAAAAAAAAAAGAAAACTTCAAGTATATTTCCATAATATATGTACTATAAATTTCAGTTTCAACTCAGCTTTACAATGTTTTTTTAAGTTTATAGCAAAAAGTATTAAAAGTCTGAGTTCTCTGTGTAAAAAATGATTTTAACATTAAAAACTTGTTTTTAGTGTTCACACAAGTTTAAATTCCCAAAGCATTTAAACATACTTCTTTCTAGTTGCTTTCTTTGCAGAAACCATAGTCTACAATTAGTGAAGAACTATTTAATAGAAGGAAGGAAGCTGTAGGTGTGTATGTATCTGTGAATTATCAGCTCCAATTGGATTGAATTCTTTAATTATCAGCTGAGAGGCAGCTCTCCATTAAATATGTAGAGAATGCTGTGAATACTCCTCAAAAAGTAAAGATGGACATGAATATTACCAGGTTACGTATCTTAATCTTAGGGCGGATTGTGTTGGAAGTCACTGCTTACACAGCAGTGAAACTTGGCATTGTGGCTATTTTTTCTTATTCGTTCCTTGTCAGTTACACAGTTTTCAGTTCTGTCAAATTGTTTTATTCTATATGTGTCATGATATGTGATCAAACATGCTTTCAGAATGATAGCTGCTCTGTGTTGAATACTTACCATGTGTTAAAAACTCTGTATACATTACTTTCTCTTAAAGCTTGTGTAATGATTATTGTTCATCTTTTAAGCTATCTCTTAAATGGTTTCATGTTGATAATGTTTTTCTTTCTTAGACCTCCGCTTCAGTTCTAGCAGAAGAATTACATAAAGTGTAAGCCTACCTTTCCAAACTTCTCTTGAATTGTGTAGTCACCACTAATACCTTTTAGAAACCTATAAAGGATCAACTCTATACTCTTACCTATTTGGAAAATACTCCATACTAGATTTGGAGCAACTTTTACTCTTTTCACTCCCTCTTGTGTGTTGGGTCCTTAACCATTACACTTTTTGTTTAGATTTCTTCATCATAAAATGAATGGGTGAAGGTTTTCACTCGGAGTATTGGCAGTTATGTAGACGAGGTGATTCTGTTTTGAGAATGTTGGAAAGTAAATTGTTTTTTATGTGTAATACGTAGTTGCAGCTATTCTGTATCTAGCTATGTGGTAATGCACTCAAACAAAATTGTGTTTTGTTTTGCATAATTTTACATAGGTATGGCTTACTTGAGTTCAAAGGACCTGAAATCTGTTTTTAACATTGGCAGCCTTGTGAACTTAATTAATTAACTTATTTGAGTGTGAATTTTAAAATTAGGGATATGTATGTATATGTTAAGGAGTTACAGTAATTATAAAACAGTTATTAGTAAGCTGAAAAGGGATTATAGTAATGGAAATTATGATTATATGAGAAACTACTTAAAGATGACCCTATTTAAGGTTTTTAATCCTTTGATTTGTGATGTGACTTATAACTTTGGATTGAATATACAAATTTATTTTCTTTTAAAGGATCGCAGAAAAGGATAAACAGATAAAACAGACTGAAGATTCTCTGGCAAGTGAACATGATCATTTAGCAAGTAAAGAGGAGGAACTTAAGGTCAGTAATTCTTATAAATGGCTGCAGTATTTTGAAGGGCTCAACTTTGAATTATCTCTAATCAGTGTGAGTTTATATGAAGAATGGAAAATACTCTAGAACTTACTTGAAAAATGCCTTTCTCTTTTCTAAACTGTAAAATCGTCTAGCTCTCTAAGAGGAAAAAGTCAAAGGGCTTTTCTCACATGCTGTTCACAGCAATTTGAGAAATATGCTAAATATCAGGAATTGACAGTTTCTCTTGCTGATTAAAGGAATTTGTTATTTGAAACCTTTGCTTAACTCAATACAGAACAGATGCCTTACATACTTTAAGGTCAATTATCTTAAATGTTCTAATATAGAACTTTTGTTTTGTTGGTCTAGGATATACAAAATATGAATTTCTTATTAAAAGCTGAGGTGCAGAAATTACAGGCTCTGGCAAATGAGCAGGTAGATCTTCATTTTTTTTTTCTGTATTTACTTGAGAATTTTAATTTGTCTATTTTCATTTTTATTAATATATTGAGCTCCAGTTTTATTCATGTAAATAATAAATATAATTGGGTTTGGCTCTGTGATGTGTTCAAAACCTCTTTACAACCTACCTAGATTATTACTGTTTCATGTTGAAGTTATGTTTGATTTGATGGAGTATTTCTAAGATGTCAGAGGAGCCAGTTAAAACATTCTTAATGTGCTAGTCTTTTGCCATTTAATCTAAATAGCACAGAATTTTTATTAAGATATAAAAGTTGACCTGTGAACATTACAGACGTATGATATTGCTATAACCTTACTCCAAGTATATGGAAGTGTAAAAATAGTGAAAGATTAATATAGAATGCTTCCTGAAAAATGATAAATTTTCATTTTATTTGAAACAGGCTGCTGCAGCACATGAATTGGAGAAGATACAAAAAAGGTGATTGAAATACTGTTGTAAATAGAGGCATTCATAAATTATGTTCAAGTATAATTGCTGCAGGAAATGTTGCTAGTTAAAATTGATGGTTGAACACATAGTTTTAAATTACCTGAATATAGGAAGTATTTTTAATTGATGCTTTTTTCTCATAGTATTCATGTTAAGGATGATAAAATAAGATTGCTTGAAGATAAGTTACAGTGTGAAATTTCAAACAAAATGGAAGAATTTAAGGTATGTGGTTAAGTTTGGACACTCAGCTTTCTTAGAATTAGCTGGTGTAATTTTCAGTTGTAGTGAATGAGGAAATGCTATTTTTTTTCTATGAAGTCACATTGTAGCAGTGTTTCTGTAGTTGATTTGGACACTTACGCAAATAGTGAATTTTGTCATAGACTTTCTATGTAGATTTTGACTTACCTGGTCTTCTAATGAACTTTTGAGATTTACTTTGCCTCAACTTTTCTATGGCAGTTTTCAGCTGGTGTTTTATTTGTGACTGTTATTGTCTTGTCTCTGCTATTGCCATAACAGTCTTGGTCATGGCGAACCCAGTTTGAGTATCTGATTGCCAGGGCACATCTGTGCTGAAAGAAATGTGAATTCTTAAGTTAGTATGTAATTCATCTGTTACTCTGAGCACTTAAAATAATATTATGGGTTTGATTAGGAAAAAAAAAAATCTGGATTGCTTTTATTGCTGTTTTTTCTTTAAAAAAATCATGGTGAATAAAAATTTTTTTCTTTCAGATTGTAAATGACCAAAACAAAGCATTAAAATTAGAAATTCAAAGGCTACAGACTCTTATTGCTGAACAGGTAAGACTTTTCATTAATCTTTTTTTTTTCTTTTTTTGTGGCACCGGGGATGAACTCACAACTTTGTGCTTGCCAGGCAGGCACTTAGGCTGCTAAGCTAAATCCCCAGTGCCCCCGCCCCCCTTTTTTTGAGACAAGGTCTTGCTGTGCAGTTCAGGTGCACCTTGAGCTCACTTTGTAGCCAAGGCTGGTCTCAAACTTGCAATGATCCTCCTACCTCAACATGCGCTACCATGCCAGACTTTCTCATGAATTTTAAAGTAGAAATAGTCAACATGAAATCTGGCTCTTATTTTACAGCCAGTCTGACTGAGCAGCCTCACTCAAGCATAAGTGGATCTCTTAATGGCATTTCTCTTCACCTTGTGCTTATCGGGGTTCTAAATAAAAACTACTTCATTGTGTTAAAATGAATGCTAATCTGCTTGGAACTTTGCACAAAAATAAATAAATAAAGACTGATAGGCTTATCTCACACTTTTGGTGCCTCAGGTGTTTCTTGTAAGCAGTGTGACTTCTTAAAGAAAAGAATGGATTTGAAACGTTACCAGCACTTAGAAGCAAAGTGGTACAGATAAATGCTTAACATTTTGGATACCTTCCATTCCAAGTCCTTTACACCAAGATTATACTTACACACTCATACTCTACTGCTTTAAAACTCATCATATTTGTTACTTGATGCGTTTTAACTGAAAAATTCTGTACCAGGTACAGAATTGCTACTTCAGGTACAACCCAGAACTCGTTAGTACCGATTGCCTCATGACTCACTACCCTTTCCAGCCAGAACTGTTTGTTTAGTACTCATCATACCTTCCTTAACCAATTAATGACAAGTGCCAGGGTACCACTGTATCATAAATTCATTAGATTTAAATGCACAATGTTTTGCATGTGGTAGACATCTAAGTGTTCATTCTTTTCTCTTAGAGTATGTTTTTCTATCTTATCACAATTCCCTGATACCATCACTCTTTTTTCTGTATTCATAGTAAGCCAAACTGTAGCAACTTTGAATAAGCAGTGCTCCATGAACTTGTGCCCAATAGTGTCTCCTCTATGGCTTTTCTTAAGTGCTGTCTTCATACTTTTCTTCCTACACAACTCTTCAAATTATAGTTTTAAAAACTACTCTAGAAACTGTCAACCCTAGATGGCACATTAGCCCAGAAGCTTTCCATGTTTTACCACCAGTGTGTTTTTGGAATATGTTTTTATTAAAGCCGAAATGTAAGCTATTGCAAATGATAGCTCTTCCTTAGCAGATGTGGGCACTTCTTTTAAAATTCACATTTATGCAGGTCTTGAATTGATTTAAGTAGCTGTGTTGCTGGAAATATTTTGTTAACATCTGTTTACTTGTCAAGAAATAAATCACTCATTCCCCTTCCCTCATGACATTAAGTGTTTGGCATAATTCTTAATACTTTGTGTATGCTTTATCCTGGAAAACTAAAGGGAATGGATAAAAATGTTAAAAGGGCATTTAGTTTAAATGGTATTTAAGCCTTTTAAATCTTTACTCTTCTTTCCTTTTGTTGTGGTATAGCATATGAAAGATGACATTCCTTCAGTGAAGAAACCACTTTCCCTTATTTACCATCTCTGAAATCAGATATTTCTTACAGTATCTGGTTATAGTTCATTCGGCACTATTTCAAATTTTTAGTATTAAAATATCGGTTGGAAAATGCAACATTAGTGACTTGAATTAGTTTTTTTCTTACCTAGAAAATAGAAAAGCACATATATTTTGTGGTAGTAGTTACTAGGGACTTTGAAATGTTTGTTTCAATGTAAGTTTTAAACTTTCTAAAATTAACTTCAGTAAAATACATGCCCAGAAATTTCTGAATCTGTCCTAGAATTCCAGTATTCTAGTATGGAAAATACTACCTGTATTTAAGTAGAAAACTTAAATCTTTAAAAAATCTTTTAACTTATGTTCTGTTCGTTCATGAAACCAGTATTGACCGTTGTTATAGGAGTGAAACCATTAGACTTACATTTTCTTTTTCCTTTAAAATTGTGTGTTGAGGAAATTGACATTCTCACATCTTATATAAAAAGTCCTTGCATCTGTGGAAATGAATTTTTAAAAAAAATTCTCTTATTTTGATCTTACCGATCTTTCATCTGTTCTCATGTTACTGTACACAAATGTTCTGTTAAAATGACAGCTTTCAGTATAAAATGGAAGTTGTTTTTTTTTATATATTCTTAGAACAAAACTGCATGGCCAAAGTTTTGGATTTATTTACAAGAGGGAAAGCTCATTCTGAGAGTTTAATTTTTTTCTTTAATTAATTTTATTTATTGGTACCACAGATCAAACTCACGGAGAATTTAATTCTTAATGTTGTTTTTCTGGTTCTGAAGATTTGAAAACATAATTCAGATACCGTATGACTGATGTTATAGTTTAGACTTTTTTGATCTTGGCAGACCAAAATTTTTTTTGTTTTTCCTTTTCTCATTTTTTTTATTGCTATTACTAGAAGAGATAGTGTATTTTTTTATTTCCATTTTTAACCCTTTCTTATTCTAGCAGTCAGAATTCCAAGTGACAGTTGAGAAGTGAACAGTTGAGTTATGTAAAACTTTCAGACCTCTTACTACATGGATTTTTGTCCCAAGGAAGGGGTGGAGCACATTTAAGTAGAAACCTATAATGGTGCCAAGTTGTTGTGGTTTCTTAAGATGTAGGAAGCAGAACAGCAGTGAGAACCAGGTAAAGTAGCCTGTTTATACAATAGTGAGAAGGCTGCATTTTAGTACGGGCTTGCAAGTCATCAGATAGTGCAAGATGATCACCTACTCAGATCTCATGTACCTAGAATAAATTAAAACATTTTTCGGGGGGTACATCCTTGCTTTTTAGTGGAGACTTTTTTTTTTTTCCTATTTCAATGGATTTTTGACATTCAGTAGTCATGTTTATAAAGTAAAAACTATGAGAAGTTTCTTTTCTTTAACCTGCTTTCTGGTTGTTTTTAATTGAAAAAAATTTCCTTCTTCTCTAAGAAGCACATTTGAAAATTAAACAGGAAATAACAGAATTGGATTAGACCAGTAAAGTATAAAGAAAAATTAAAATGTTGGATAGATGCTAAGCTGTATCAGTTTATGCAGTTGAATATTTGATGAACTGAAGAGTGCATATTAAACTATACCTTCACTATAGGAAATTCAGTTCATCAAATAGCGATTGAATATATGCTAGGTAGTTATCTACACGTTGAGGCTGTGGAGTTAAATGAAACTTGAGTCCACCCCTCAGAATATAGTTTAATGTGGAGAGAAATATACAACACAGAAAAGTATGGGGAATAAGATCCCTGAACTGACTGTCCAGGGTTAGGGGAAGAGATAATGTATTCTACCTGAAGAAGAAGTAGAGGCTACAGAGTAGCAGCAGAAACTGATTTTGAAAAATGGCCCCAAACGGGCTAGACAGCTAAGGGCAGTCCAGGCTGAGGCAGTACTTGTTCAGAATTATGGTGGTGTATGACGAAACTGCATCTAATGATGAAGGACTTTGTTTGCCGTGAGGATCATGAAGCTAACACTGAAGGGTGTTACAAGGATGGATTTTTGTCTTAATATTTTAGATCACCCTAATAAGTATCTGAGTTTATGAAAAGGAGAAGCAGATAGGACTAAAAGTATAATACAATTAAATATTTAACGTGTAGATAAATTGGAGTAAATGGTGTGGTCGTTTTGTGAGATGGCACTCATCAAAAACAAAAATGGACAAACACCATCTTCATGTAAGATTTCTAAACTTACATGATTTGTTTTTCACAGTGTCAGTCTGATTCATTGGACTTTTGGCATCAGCCATCTCCTTTCTGCTGGTGGAGCAGTTTTTCCCATTGGAGTGTTCTTCGTGTGTCCCTTAGAAAGCAGCCCATAAGAACTAGAGGTGGCAAAATAGGTTTTTGTGATATTCAAGACGAGCAAGTAAGCTGAGGACCTAAACTTAGGCATTGAAGACAATGGATTAATTTTAGAAATATGGAAGAAGTGAAATCTTGGGGCTTGTATTTGTTAATGGGAAAATTGATTTTATTTGTGTGAAAAGGTTGTGTGTAGAGGGGATGGGCAAAAGAATGTTCATATATAAAGAAAGTAAGCATAAACACACCACATAAAAACGTTAGGTCAAGGTGTAGCCAATGAAGTGTATTTTGTCAGATCACTTAGCTGAAGAGGAAGCCCCATTTCCAGACAGCAATAAATGATGAGCATAGGGGGGTGCGTGTGTTTGGTTATGCTACAGGAAGGGCCAAGGGGGGCTCAGCTTACAGGCCAGGTTTTAATGCTTTTTAAAAAGAATATGTTTTTATTGATCTACAGTTTATAAGCACTTTTTAAACATGCTGTTGAAAGTGAAGAAGTATATAAAGATTAGTATAATTCTAGTAAAACAAGCCCTCTTATCCTTAAATGAAGGTTGATAATGACTAATTGTCTACTGGCATACTTCTTTTCTGTGTCCATTATGTAGTTCCTTTTTTCTGTTGACTGTTGTCTTTTTAATTATGTTTTTAGCCAGGAGTGATGGTGCACTCTTTGTAATCTCAGCTCTCAGGAGGTTGAGGCAGGAGGATCCTTGTGAGTGAGTTCAAGACCAGCTGGGCTACAAAGTGAGCCCAAGGCCCGCCTGAACTGCATAGTGAGACCCTGTCTCAAAAAGACACACAAAATTATAGTTTTGTTTTGTTTTGTTTTGTTTTGTTTTTTAAATGAGAAAAGGGTAAAACAGAATTTCCTAACACAATAATAGGAGAATACCAAGAGTAAATACATTGCATATTGTCATCTTCAAAGTAGTTACTCAAAGTACAAGATATGGGCATAAAAATTCTCCAATAGATACTAGCACGAACCTTCCTTTTCCATGAATTAAGAAACTCTAATAGTATAACTAACTGGCATTTTTCTTTTTTCCCTTCCTTCCTTTCCCCTTTATCCCATCCTGGTTCCTTTTTACATTTAAACAGTTTCTTCCCATTTCACAATATCTGCTGTTGTACATTTTAGATCTTATTTATTCTTTTCAATTTCTCGTACTAGGGAGATAATACGATGTTTACACCTGTGAGTCTGATTTATTTCACTTAGGAGTGTGGTCTCAAATTGCATCCACTTATCTATAAGTCTCAAGTTTATCCTTCTTTATGGCTCAGTAATACTCCATTGTACTAAAAAGACCACATCTTTTTTTATCCATTCTTTGGTTGCTGGGCATTTAGGTTGTTTCCAAGATTTAGCTATTACGAATTGTTCTGCTATAAACATGGGTGCCCATATATCACTGTGGTATGATGTTTTTAATTCTTCTGGGAAAATACCTAGAAGGGAAATAGCTGGGCTGAAAGGGATCTCCAATTCTAGCTTTTTAAGGAAATCCACCCTAATGTCCACCATGGTTGTACCAGTCTACACTCCCACCAACAATGGAGAAGGGTTCCTTTTTCACCACTGCCCTGCTAGCATTTGTTATTGGTTGATTTCTTGATGATAGCTATAAAGTGGCAGTCTTAATAAGAATCATTTTCCTCAATTTTGGATGTATTTAGAACCCTGAACAGTTTGTTTTAGTTTTAAACTAGTTTTACCACATGTAACTTGATAAACTATTTTGGTATTTTTATTTTCTTCTTTTGTGTGTTTTTTTTTTTTTTAGCCAAATAAAGATGTTGTGGAACAAATGGAAAAATGGTAAGAATGTAAATTTTTCTTTTTTTATTTTAATGGCTTATTTCTACCAAATTTTGAGGCAACAATTAACTACCTTAGTCTGAATTCTTAAAATTCTTACTTTTTTTTTTTTTTAACTTTGTATAGAAGAGAGTGTGGTGTGCCATTGGCTAGATTACATTATAGTTTGTGGGTGTCATGTGTTATAGTGATTTACTTATTTAGGATAGCATATAAGCATGAACAGTTTGAATGAGTTTTAATTATCGATGAAGTATTCTTAGAACATGATCAAAGATCCTTAGAGATCTTTCTAGTAATAAAAGTTTACAGGAATATTGGACAGAGGGATTGATCGATGTATTTAGGAATGATACTACTTACCTTGAAAAACACTTCATAGATATACTTTAAACTTATATTTTCAGCATTCAAGAAAAAAATGAGAAGTTAAAGACTGTAGAAGAATTACTTGAAACTGGACTTATTCAGGTGGCCACGAAAGAGGAGGAACTGAATGTAAAGAATTTTATAGATTTGTTTTTCTTGTCCTTATTCTGTGAATATGAAGGAATTTCACTGGAATTGTACCAGGTTTTCTCATAGTTGTTAAACTTACTATTAATCACTCACATTTTATAAATATATAAAATTCCTTTTAAAATTAATTTAAGATTTTTTTCAGAAATAGAAAAATACATAGTTGATTATAGCATTCACCGTCTTAGTGAGGTGTATACTGTTGTTACAGTTGTAGTATGCTTGCCCACCTGCACTCATGTACAGATTATAACCAGGTGATTACTGGCAGACTTCATAAGCTCTTCCTGGGGGTGAGGGAAAGAAGAATGCAGTTCTGTTTTATGGTTATCATTAGCCCTAAGTAACTTGAGTAGGGCAGGGTTACTGGGAAGAGCAAGTAAAGATGTATTTAAATTTAGGGAGGGTCATGCATTAGTTGATAAGAGATAGACTATGTATTTTTGAAGTTGTGGACATGTAAGTAAAAATATTTGTGGGGATAGCTGAATTACAACCATTTGGCCAGCTATAGAATTGGATAACTATACAGCATAAGGAGCAAGTGAGATTGTGGACCTTTCGGAGAAGAAAAGATAGAACTAAAGAAAAATGAGAAGCTATTATTGTGAAGCTAGCTAATTTTTCAGAAGGTACAAATATGTTATTTTTACATGTTTTTGAAAAAAGGCAGTAAGAACAGAAAATACATCTCTGATAAAAGAAGTTCAAGACTTAAAGGCTAAGCAAAACGATCAGGTATGTATATATTCCACAACTCTTCTCTTTTAAGCAGTGGACAGAGATGTTACATGCAGATGTACCAAATCTTTTGTTGGCCTGTTTGTCTTCCAAGCTAGATAGTTTTAATCAGTGAGCGATTAGTTACTTGATTTTGAGTGATAGAGAATACAATTTATCAAAAGCTGTTTGCATTCCAAGCACTGTAGAGTAGTGTAAAAATAGCATGTCATTGATTTTTTACTACAATAATAAAGAGGTAAGACTAAATAATAACGGGCTGCCTGAAATGAGGCAGTTTCCCATTGTATTTTGTCTTTATCTGGTTAGAATTAGTAATTCAGATATTTATCTAACAGTTTTTCTTTTGTTCTCCGTTTATAAGTAAGGCTTAACACTGCTTGCTTTTAAAATGCTATTGATTTTTATCGTTACACCATTTGAAATATTTAAAAAGAATTGTGGGCTTATTTTTTTGTAGAGTGGTAATTGTACTTTTCTACTTCTGACCCATTTATAGTTTGAACAAATTATGTTCTTCTATTTTCAGGTTTCTTTTGCATCTCTAGTTGAAGAACTTAAGAAAGTGTAAGTGACAATGTTAATATAAACTGATCTTTTTCTTTTGACCTATTTTCTTGGTGTACTCATAAATTAGTTTCATTGCTTAGTTGGACAGCTTATATACATTGACTTTAGAATTTTTAATCGGACTAAGGGAAGTTAGCTGTCTGTCCTAAATTTACCCTGATTTGCTTTTAATTTCCAAAATTGATTCCATTTATTTTGGTATGACATCAGATTATTAACTTTTCGTCTTATGGCAGGAACTACTGAGGAATGTGTTATACTGAATAGAGAGATCAATTTTTTGCATTCTTTAGACGTTGTAAAGTTTGAGGCCATAATTGCGTATGTTCTGCCCCAGCTTTCAGAGTCTTGGAAGCTAGTACTCTTGTGTGGCATTTGATTCTCCCAACTGTTCTTCATAGTACAAGTCTTACATTTCCCATGTAATTTTATTTATTTATTTATTTATTTATTTGGTGGTACTGGGTATTGAATCCAGCTACATTGCAACCCCTTTTTATTTTTTTTTATAACTTTTTATTTAAAAGAGAGTAAAACAATACAAAACAGAACAAAACAAAGCGAATCAGAACAGAACAATGCAGATAACACACGACCTCACAAGAAGACAACAGGAAATCAACAGTGGCAACCATAAGGTCTCTTGTTTTCTTCCTAATAGCTGTCCATACCTTCACACATAGTACAATCCAACAAAACAAAATAGTATAAAACCAGTCAAAACAATAGAATGAGAGCGTTATGGGACTTCAAAACAAGACAATAGGCAATCAACAATGGCTTCCCTCGTGTCTCTTGTTCTCTTCAAAATAGCTGTCCATACCCTCATACACAGTGAAATCAAATAATAAGAAAATGGACTAAAACCAATCAAAACAAAAGAATGAAAGCGTTACAGGACTTCAAAACCAGATAACAGGAAATGGACCATGGTTACTATAATGTCTCTTTTTCTTCAAAATGGCTGTTCATACCATAACCTATAATAAAATCAAACAAAACAAAACAGAGTAAAACCAACTAAACAGAGAAATGAAAGCATTATAGGACTACCAAACGAGATAATAGGAAACCAGCCATGATTACCATAATACATCCCATTATGTTCAAAATAGTTGCCCATACCATCTGACACAGTAAAATCTAACAAACCAAGACAGAAAAGAACCAAACCTAGCAAAATTGTGAAAACAATACAAGAGTTCAAGACAAGACAGTAAGAAATTAACATTGGTTACCACCTTCTCCTCCTAGGTGTTTCCTCCCCTGTCACTTTTATAGTATCTATTGTGGTTTTGGGCCCTACTAATTCCTGTTTTGTTTTTTTTTTTGCGGCATCGGGGATTGAACTCACGACCTTGTACTTGCCGGGCAGTCGCTTAGACCGCTGAGCTAGATCCCCAGCCCTGTTTTTGAGACAGGGTCTCACCATGCCATTCAGGCTGGCCTTGGGCTCACTTTGTAGCCCAGGCTGGTCTCGAACTCACAATGATCCGCCTGTCTCAGCCTCCCGAGTGCTGGGATTACAGGCGTGAGCCACCACGCCCAGCTAACTCCTGTTTTTTTATACTAGTGTTCGCCCATATGAGTTCAAATTATTTCACCCATGAACATGATCTCCAGTTGCTGCCAAAGAACATCAAGATTATCTTACTTTGTAGCTGGGTAGCTTTCCATTGTATGAACATGCCTTATCTTTCTTATCCATTCTGTGGTTGCTGCGTTAATTATCCTTGCTTTTTACTGGTCTTATGTCGCTGGGAACAGTTGTTTTCTCCCTTTTGATTTTCAGTCTATGAATTTCCTTTTGAGTTAAATGTGTTTCTTTTATGCAGTGTATTAATGGATCTTGTTTCTTGGCCTACTTTCCCTGTGTTTCTTTTTATTGCTGAATTGTGACCATCTACATTACTGGTTACAACCAGCATACATTGGTTTGTCTCTGCCATGCTATTCCCCCTGTTGTTGGCCCTCTGCTTTTCCTCTTTGTTCAATTGCCTATCTTGTTTGGTGATCCTCCTCTGCTGCTGTTCCTGGAACCATGGTCATCTTTGTCTCTCTAGAGTATCCTTCAGCACTCTCTGTAGAGTTGGTTTGGTGGTCATGAATTCCTTCGGTTGTTCTTTATCATGGAAATATCTTATTTTTTCATCCATTTTGAAAGATAGTTTTGCAGGGTACATCAATCTGGATTGCAAGTTGTTCTCTTTCAGGATTTGAAACACTTCACTCAATTTTTTGATTTGATGGTTTGTGTTGAGAGGTCTGTTGTGATTCTGGTGGGTTTTCCTTTATAAGTGATCTGTTTCTTTTGTCTAACAGCTTTTAATATTCTGTTCTTGAGCTGAATTTCTGGGATCTTGATTATTATATGTCTGGGTGTACATTTACTTTGATTATGGCTAGTTGGGGTTCTGTATGCCTCACTTACTTGCATACCAGATCCTTTTCCCATGTTTGGGAAGTTTTTATTATTTTTATTATTTCTGTAAATAGCATTTTTATTTAATTTGTGTTGACCCCAGCTTCATTAAATGCCTATCACTCTTAAACTATTTCTCTTCGCATCATGCTGCAGCCGTTGAATTATTATTTACTGATTCCTTGTTATTTTTAAAAAATCTTTCCTTTCATGATCGCTAGTTGCAATCCTGTTTTCAAGATCTGAAAGTCTATCTTCAGTCTCTTTCAAGCGGTTTTGCCAGCTTTCAGTCGACTTTTTAATTTCCTGGATATTTTTTTGGATCTGTTTTATGCATTGTAATTCCTTTCTATATTGTTCATTCAAGGTTTCCATCATTTTCTTATGCTCTTCTTTTTTTATCTAAGTCTTCTTTAGATATGCTTAGGAATTCTTTC
>RJWT010009941.1:0-24683 GCA_004365215.1 Cuniculus paca | reverse complement strand
GGGACCCCAGGCTTCGGAGGGGGCCGCGTCCAGCGCCCTCTTCTGGCTCCTCCGCGGTCCGTTGCGCCTCTTGGAGTCTGTCCCTTGCCAGGACAGACACAAAGTAAAGGGCCCAAAAAACGTCCCTGAACTTTTTATAGCAGAGGGGAAACAACTCTATTGAAAGGCTCCGATATTCCAACTCAGCCCAAGGGCTCTGGGCATGCGTTTGGACCGGGTGCGGGGCGGGGGGGTCGTTTGTCTGGGATGCACTCGGGAAGGTAGAAAAGGACGGGGGCTGTAGGGAGAGGCGAAGGTGGGCAGGGAAGGCAGAAGAGGACAGGGAGCTCTCCGGGGCCAAGGAATATGCATGGGCGACGCCGGGGGAGGAACATCGAGAACCCTTGCGGAACGGAGAGGGGGAAAGTGGTGATGGGGTGAGAGCAAGGAAGGTTCAGGCTAGTGGAGGGCAGAGTGAGATAGGAAAGACCGCGTGTGTGGGGGTGAAGTGAGATCGCGGAGAGTCACGCACTGAGAGTCACGCACTGAGCGGGAGGAGGGGTGAAACCCAGGCTGACATCCCCCTCTGCCTGTCCTAGGATATGAGGAAGACATGGAGACGGTGAGTCCCACTTTTACTGTTTCTTCCTTGCTACCTTCCCAACTAGGTCCATGTCTTTGTTCCCACTTCCAGGCAGGTTCTGGGGGGTTGGCCTCATCACCCAGAGGGTTAGGAGTGGGGGCCTCAGAATCACTTTAGAAGGCGGAAGCTGTCTAGAGACTTCCTGACCCTCCCCTCATCTGTCCAGGTTTGATGTCCCCATGCCCAAGCCATCCAACTCAGAGGAAGATCTCCCTGAAGATTACCCAGTGGTCAAAAACATGCTTCACAGACTGACAGGTACGAGGGAAGAGGAGCGGGGACTCAGTGAGCATCTGTGTTAGGTGTGCTCTCTTTTAGCTCCAGAAAATGTGCACCCTGGCAGGGCATGGTGATTCATGCCTGTAATCCCAGCACCCTGGGAGGCTGAGGCAGGAGGACTGCAAGTTTGAGCCCAGCCTGGGCAACTTAGTGACTTAGGTCCTATCTCAAAATAAAGACAAATTTTAAAAAGGCCTACCATGTACCTCAGTGCAAAGGTCCTGGGCTCAATCCCTGGTATCAACTAAATAAATCAATCTAAAATTTACAAATGTACATCCTTTTGAGTTCTGTTTCCTAGATCTACTGTAACACAGTGCACCAACCTAGGCAGTTTAGCAGACATTTATTGTCTCACATTTCTAGAGGTAAAACTCTGAAATCAAGGACTCTGTAGTGTTGGTTTCTAGGCAGCTGAAGGCAGCCTTTGTATGCTTCAGCAAGTCCTTGGTTTAAACAAAACGCACTTTGTTCTGTATGCTTTTACCTCTGCATTCAAATTTCTCCTTTTTATAGGGCAACAGTCACACTGGATTAGAGCCCACCTTCATTTAAAGCTTACCACTGTTGACCAGGTGTGGTGATGCACACCGGTAATCCTAGCACACAGGAGGCTGAGGCAGGAGGATCACCAAGAGTTTGAGGCCAGCCTGGGCTACATATTGAGTTCAAGGCCAGCCTGAACTACATCACTGGAAACCTTGTCTCAAAACAAAACAAAACAAAACAAAACAAAGTTTACTCTGTCGAGACTATTCCAAATAAGGTGAATTCTGAGACCTTAGGGGACTTCACCATATCTGCTGGGGGGCGCTCTTCAACCTAGAACCGTTCTAGCCTCACCCAGTCCCTCATATTCCAGCCATCAGCCCTCTTCCTTCGCCAACGCAGCGCCTCTCCGGACCCTTTGCTTCCATCCGCGTCCCTCCCTCCAGGAGGCTGTCAGGACTCCCGCCGCCTCCTCCTCCCTCACCCATTCCCAGGGCTGCTCTCTGTCACCCTTCAGCGTGCCTAGAGCGGACTCCCGGTCCGAATCCACACTGCTGGAACTCGGCTCGGGACCCCCGCACATCGATGCTCCCTCCCTCTGACTCATCTCTCCGCTTGCCGCCCGCCCCCTGCCTGCCGGCCTCCCCGCGTGCTGTGGGAGGTGGGCTGGTTTGGCAGGATGCTCTGGATTCCTCTCTCTGCCCCTCCCCGCTGTCACTCTGGTGGCAGGTATCAGTCTTTGGATCCACCTCAGTGTCCTGCCAACCCGGCCGGGGCCCCACCCCAGACGCTGCAGGTTGAGGGCTTAGTCCTGCTTCCTCCTGGCGCAGACAGCACAGCCCCTCCTCCTCCTCTACCTCCCCCTCTTCTCTCTCTCCTGCTCCCCCTCCGATCTCCATCTGTGCCCCGCCCGGGCCTGCGCGGGCCTCCCCTGCGCAGTTAGGCCCCGGTGCTTCCGGTCCGGAGTTCCGGTGGTGTCCCCACCGTCCCTCACCTCCCTCACGGTCCTCTCCCCCAGCCGACCTGACGCTGGACCCGGGCACCGCGCACCGCCGCCTGCTTGTCTCCGCCGACCGCCGCGGCGTCCGCCTGGCCCCACCCGGGACGCCCGCGCCCCCGGAGGGCCCCGCGCGCTTCGATCAGCTCCCCGCGGTGCTGGGCGCGCAGGGCTTCGGCGCCGGCCGCCACTGCTGGGAGGTGGAGACGGCGGAGGTAGAGGCTGCCTGCGGCAGGGACCCCGCAGGGGACGACGTGGACGACGACGCGCACGGCCGCTACGCCGTGGGCGCAGCCGGGGAGTCGGTGCCGCGCAAGGGCCGCGTCCGGCTGTGCCCTGCCGAGGCCGTCTGGGCGCTGGAGCGCCGCGGGGGCCACCTCTGGGCGCTCACGGCCCCCGAGCCCACCCTGCTGCAGGGCAGCGCCGGGCCCGCGCCGCGCCGCATCCGCGTGGACCTGGACTGTGAGCGCGGCCGCGTGGCCTTCTACGACGGCCGCTCGCTAGATCTGCTCTTCGCCTTCCAGGCGCCCGGGCCCCTGGGGCAGCGCGTCTTCCCGCTGCTCTGCACCTGCGACCCCCGCACCCCGCTGCGCCTCGTGCCGGGAGAGGGCTGAGCCCCGCCCCACCCCATCCCACTGGGGCGGGCCCGGGGCTGCTTTCCCGCTTATTCTGGGGCCGTAGTCGTGTGCCCCTAACCCTGCGAGGCAACGCGGCCTCAGCTGGCCTCCGGGTGCCCACCTCCAGGTCCAACACCACGCCCAAACCTCCCTCCGGGTCTCCTTCCCACAGCTACCCCAATACTTCCCGTGCAATTACAGACCCGAATTAGGGCACGTGCCTAGGACCGAGGTCCCGCCACTTCGCTTCAAGGCTTCCTGGTCCTGACCACGGGCCGCTTTTTCTCATGAGAAACAAGAGCTCGATTCTGGCCGACACGCTGGAGACCTCTCTGAAGCTTAACACCCTTTTCTTTTGGGGGTGGGAGAGTGCAAGGAGGTTCTGGTCCACCTTCCTTTTGTGGCTGCTCCTCCAAAGGAAGATGCTCCTAAGACCTCCCCCCTGGTTCCGCCCGGAAGGAACCTCTGGTGCTACTTCCCGCTCCTCAAGCTGGGAATGACCCACACAGCCCCAAACGCGCCGCCGTGTACATATTCTTCCATCTTTCCCCGTATGTATCAATGGGCCTGTATTTAACACGTTTTGTGACGTTGGGTTATTTATTTTGTGTATCTGTGGCAATAAACGAGATCTCAGTGGTGGTATGGATTTGAATGATCTCCACCAGAAGCCTAGAAAATAACCAGATCCCAGTAAGGGGGAGGGAAAGCCGGGATGACAGACATCTGGGCTGGTAGACATTACCGCCTCGAGGAGACACACCCCCATCTTCTTGTTCGCTCCCATCTTCCTTTTTTGCCCCTGCTGTGGACTTTAGAATGTCTCTGAAGCTGAAAGGCCAACAACTGGGAAGATTCTTCGTTCTAAGTGACCAGTCTCAAGCCAGCTTTGTCAGAAATACATATCGTATTAGAAGTGTGGGGAGGGAGGACATGACTATTTCTTGTTCCACTTTGCATTAGTGATAAAAATGACTAAGACCTCTCTCTCCTGGCTCCTTCTGGGCCTAAGGGAGAGGGCTGGAAGCAGGGGAAGGGTGGGACCCTGTGCTCTCCCTGAAGACCTCGTATCCCACAGGCAAGGACTAAGAATCAGGGGTATATAAATGCATACACAGATGCGCTCTAAGCCAGGATTAACAAGCACAGGTGGGGTGAGGTTGTCTGGAATCTGACTGGGACCCTGGCAGTGAAAGCTGGGGCTGTCGAAAACCGAATTTAAGTGTTTGGGACTCATGTTGAGCGTGCAGGGGGCCGAGATATGTAACTGGATCCCAAGACAGGCAGTTTGGCAGTGAGAACAAAGGGAAGAGACTGGAACCAAGACGCTTAGATCCCTGGCAGGGTGAAAACTGGGAGAAGTGAGGGCTGGGGGAACCCAGAAGTCTGGGTTCTGGAATAGCAGCAAGTCAGAATTCCAGGCATGGATCTCTGTCCATCCTCCTCTTCTTCTTTCATCTATCAGGCAGAGGAGAGGGAAAAGATGGACTGGAGAAGGGATCAAGCCACAGGTTTAGTTCCCAGGTAGCCACGTGGATACATTCAGGGCCAGACAGACATAGGAACAGTGGGGAAGACAGAAATTTAGTGCTGCATTGGCCCCGGCGGGGGCTGGGAGGGGTCAGGAGGCTGGGGAGGTGTGGTGGGGGTTGGTCCTGGGGTTGCCTGACGCCGTCCTTTGCGGTGGCCCCGAACACAGTGTGTGTGACCACAGCCTTCCTCTTCCTCCTCCTCACTCTCGGTGGAGCTCTCACCAAAGGCCCGAGGTTTCTCATAAATACAGCAACCTAGATTAGGACAGAGGAGGCCAGTTAAAAAGAAAGAATAAGTGTTCAGTCAGTTCCATTCCTCTGGGATCTCTGAAAATTCCCATTTCCATTACTATCTCCTGCTACTTCACAAGACCCAGCTTCTCCAGCCTGCACCACAGGACTCAGGCATTTACCCCCCATCCCTTTAGGGAGCCAAGAATTCTGAAGTCCTACTTCTTCCACCTTGGACTTCTTGCCCTTAGGCCTTGGTATATTATTACAGTTCCAGAAGCTCTCCACCTCTTTCCCTTAACTTTAACCACTTTTCCCTGAGAACCACAAAGAAGACTGACAGAACTGTGAGCTCCTGGGAGGCCAGGGGCCATGTGAGGTGACCCTGGATC
The DNA here is from genome assembly GCA_004365215.1 of Cuniculus paca. Taxonomy (NCBI): domain Eukaryota; kingdom Metazoa; phylum Chordata; class Mammalia; order Rodentia; family Cuniculidae; genus Cuniculus; species Cuniculus paca. Next base: position 19,524 of record RJWT010009941.1, on the reverse strand, counting down.
CACAATGACTCACACTTGGATGAGCGGCGCCCCATGTGCTCATTGTCCACAGTGTCACTCGTCCACTCCACCTTCTTCTCCGGCTTTCGTTTCCGAAGTTTGATGGTGAGGCTCCGGTTCTCCTAGAAGGGTAAGAGCTATGGGCATATCCACCCAGCTCCTCCCACCAGCCTTTCCCATCCCTCCCAGGGGACTGCCTCTCTTCTCTTGCTTGGCTCAATCAGAACTACAGATAAAGTACCAGAGCTGAGTACTGGAGATAAAATAGCACCGGTCTTTGATTTCAGGGAGTCCTGGAGAAGTATTTTCCTGTTCTTGGTAATCACTAGTGTACAGAGAAGACACAATTTCTAACCTAGAGAAGGCCCAGCAATAAATCTTTAAAGGGAAATATAATCCTCACTGTTTCTCTATCTTCCTCCTCACATCTTCCTTGGTGGTATTAACATATGAAAAATATGTTTCTCAGCCCCCAGAAAATAATCATTGATCTCCCTTTCTTTTGCTGGACTATTTCTTTTCCCACTAAAGAAAGACCTGCATTCTTACCTCTCTCATCCTGAAGCCCAGCCCTTTCCTTATCCACCTATTACTAGCGTCCCGGCATCTTGGTATATCTGGTAGCAGTTATTATTGTACTACTAACCTGTCTTTAGACCATGAGTACTAAACCACATGCAACTGTCTCCCTTTAAAAAAGAATGTTTTTGCAAAACAAGAAAAAAAAATATACAGCCCCTGATTTGTCAAAATACCATTGTCATGTTTTTTTTTTCATTCTGTCCACTTCCTGTTACACTCATCCACTGAACAATTACCCATTGCTAAGTATGCTTACGGTCAAATCCCTCTAATAGCTGGCCACCACCCTTGCTTTCTTAGGTAGCCTTTCATTTCCTTTCAGCACCTTTCTCGCCCATTATTCCCAGTTTCGGTTTGTTTCTTAGACCACCACCCCAAGCAGCAACAGCTGCATCCTAACTCCCTATCACAAGTCCCTTTCCAGTCCCCCGCAACTCCAAATATTCCCAATGCCTTGCGATCCCCCCAGCCCGACATTCAACCCCGCAGCGCCCGATTCCCAAGCCCAGCCCTTACAGCAACTTCCCAAAGCCCTGTCCTCTCCTCTAGGCATCCCTCAGACCCCTGGACAGCACCGCCCCCCCACGCCCTTCTCACGGGTTCGGTTGTCACGGTAACCGTTGTCTCAGTGACGGTCTCACTCAGCCCGGCCCCTGCTTCGGCCATGTCTGAGGCTGAGGAAAGGGAGGAAAGGAGGAAGGGGGTGACACACTTTTCTCTTTTTCTGTGTCTCTGAGTGCTAAGAGAATCGGTATCCGATTCAGAATAGTGGGCAGGATCCTCCGTCTTTTTTTCTCCCCCTCCTCCAGGGCCTCCGCTTCCCCACCCCTGGGGATAACCTGTCCAACCCCACTTCCGGCTCTCCACTTCCGGGTGTGACGCATTCCGCAGTCCCCAGTTCCCCAGCACCCAATGCGTCTGAGGGCAGGCGACGCAGGGTTACTTCCGCCGTAAGACGCCAGTGCGCAGGCGCCGCAGGGAGACAACTAATTAACGGAAACCGTGGCCCTGCGGGGGTTCCCTGTGCAGCAAAGTTAAGCCGCGAGCCCGCAGGCTGGGCTGGGTCAAAAGCCAGGGCAGGTGTGCCAAGGGTGAGGCGGCGCCCACAATAAGACGCTGCAGGCCGAGCCCCTGCCGGCTGGAATAGGGGCCAGCAGTGACACTATCTCCCCAGTTCCCATTTCCTTATCGTTCCGTTAGGTCTCTTTAATATGAAACGGGCCCTGGGAACAGTTGGAAACACACTTAAGAATCAAGAGGGCAAGCGCCTGCCTGGCAAGCGCGAGGTCATGAGTTCGATCCCTGGTGCCGCAAAAAAGAAAAAAAAAAAAAAAAACCGAATCAAGAGGGCTGGCGTCTGGGCCTGCCTTGTGCCTGTTGGTATTCCAGCAGGGCAGCAGTGCATCTTCTGCTTGGATCTTTCCAGTCACTGCGTTAGGCCTTGAGGATGGAAGTGCAGAAGACACTCAGACCCACGGCTACGCAGGAGTCTGAGTAAGGAGCATCCTGAAGTCAGAGGCCGGCCTAGAAGACTCATCCAGGGCCGGGGTTATAGCTTAGTGGCACAAGCGCCTGCCTGGCGAGCGCAAGGTCCTGAGTTCAATTCCCGGTACCAAGAGAAAAAAAAAAGGAAAAAAGAAAACTCATTGAGTCCTTGTTTTAAAGTAAAGAACAGGGGATGTAGCTCAGTGATATAGTGCTTGCCTACAATGTGTTAGGCCCTAGGTTCAATCCCCAATTCCACAAAAGAAACAAGTAAATTTGATTGGTATATACTGCCAAGGTATTCTCTGAGATGGGAAAGAGTACATCAGTGGAGCTCTAAATGTGTAAAGTACCACACAGCTACAAGATAATCACTGTTACTCTCATCTGTTCATCACCATTAAAGCCAAGAATGCAGGAATACTGATTCCCAGAACCAAAATTTGAGTATCTTGTGGCTGGACTATGCATTTGTTCACCTTGAAAGCTTTTGGTTCAAACAAACAAAAGAAGTCATCATGTATGGCATAGCCCACTTAATAGCACATTTAAAAATTCATGTATCTGCATAGATACCTACACTAGCAGAGGTGAAATTTGGTTCTCTGTGGAGTGGGATGCCTTATGATTTTTCCTCTTCCTATGTAAGAATCTATTAAAATGACTATAGTTAGCAATAACAAAAAATCCAAAATTTCTTACAAGTACTAATCTTTTCTTGTTTAAATTTATATATCAAATAGATCTCTTTAAATTTCATGTTGACTCTCAGTAGCTAAACTTTTAGTCTTTGTTTCTGTACACTCAGGAACCAAATGGATGGAGACAAGAAGGGTTAATTCTTTTTTATTTTAGCCTCATTCTTGATTCCATTATTGTTGTTGTTTCTAAAAATAAAATTATTTTTTTGACACGTAGTCTCACTGTGTAGTCCAGGCTGGCCTTGAGTCCCCCATGATCCTCCTGCCTCAGCCTCCTGAGCACTGGGATTCCAGGTGTGCACCACCACACCTGGCTTTAAAATTCTTCTTATGCAGCTCTGTAAATGTGTTCACATTCTCTTGGAATAAGACATTATAAATACAAGTAGGATTTTATAGAAAAATGAACTTTAATAAACCCAATTGGGGTAGGAGGACCCTGGGACAAGGGTAGTTGCCACATCATGATCTGATTCTCCTCTGGCAGCAAAACCACTGCAAACACACAGCATGGATAACAAGGCATCTAAGAACCACTATGTTTCCCCATCCAGGGAAGAGCGGCGAGATACTGAGTCATCCAGAAAAAAATGATCAAGAGTCTTCCTTTTCCTGAAACCTAGAGAGAAAGAAAGCACTTGTTATACTCAACGAAAAGGAGTTTCTAGCAGTGTAAGGTGGAAAAATTAGGTAAAGAAGAATTTATGACACTGCTGAGGACTAGCTCCTCTAATCCAACTCCAATTTCAAAACAGCTAAACATGCTGGGGTTAATAAGATATCTAATTACCACTCTGAAGTATGCAAAGATTTCTTCGGACACAAAGAGCAATAGCTATTTATTTGTTTGAGACAGGGTCTCACTATTTATTCCAGGCTGAGCTCCAACTTGCAGTGATCCTCCTGCCTTAGCCACCTGAGTGCTGGGATTACAAATGTGCAGTATCACGCCTGGCTAGCCATGAGATTTTTAAAAAAATATAAGCTGGCACCAAGCATGGTGGCACATGCCTATAATCCTAGCATTCAGGAGGCTGAGGAAGAAGGACTGTGGCCAGTCTGGACTACATAGCAACACCCTCTTAAAAAAACAAACAAAAGAGCCGGGCATGGTGGCGCACACTTGTAATCCCAGCACTCAGGAGGCTGAGGCAGGAGGATCCTTGCAAGTTCAAGACCAGCCTGGGCTACAAAGTGAGCCCAAGGCTAGCCTGAACTGCATAATAAGACCCTGTCTCAAAAAGACAAAAGTAAAATAAGATTTGAAGCCAGGTGTGGTGGTGAATGCCTGTAATCCTAGAACTCAGGAGGCTGAGGCAGGAGGATCATTGCAAGTTTGAGACCAGCCTGGGCTACAACGTGAGCTGAAGGCCAGCCTGAGCTGCATAACGAGACCCTGTCTCAAAAAAAAAAAAAAAAAGGAAAAGAACTCTAATAATTAATAATTGACATAAACTGTAACAATAAACGACCTAGAGAAATCACTCAAAAAGCAATAGGAAGAGAAATGAGACAGAAACTATGAAAGATGAAGTGAGAGAATAGGATTAAGGAAAAAGTCTAATAACAGCTTCAGAAGGTGAGAATTAAGAACATGGGAGAAAGGCAATATTAACAGATAATTTTCCAAAGTTTATGCAAAATAAATCAGTTCTCATCTTCAGAAAGTCGAACAAATCTCAAACAGATTAAATAAAAGGAGAATGGCAGGTGTGCAGGTTAGTGGCTGAGTGCATGGAGCAGGTATGAGGTCCTGGGTTCAATCTTCAGTACCACCACCAAAAAGAGAAAGCAGGCTGGGTGTGGTAGCACACCTGTCAGCCCAGCACTCTGGGGACTGAGGCCAGCCTGGGCTATACAGTGAGTTCAAGGCCAGCCTGAACAACAGAGCGAAACCTTGTCTACAAACAAACAAACAAACCACAGATCTCCCTATTAGGGATGGGGCCGAAAAACAAACAATTGTTTAGTACAATATGCCCATCACTGGATTTCCATTAGCAAATGGACCACGAAGGAGAGCAGGCGGGGAAGGAACCCACTTGCAGTTGGTGCAGGTGTAGAAGACAGTCTGCCCCTCATCCGCAGAGCGCATCTGTCGGGTGTGGTAGGCCATGCCCTCATGGCCACAGCGAGAGCAGCGCCTGTCGACCTAAGAAAAAACAGGTGGCTTACGGAGGTGCAATCATATCCCCGGCTTTTTACAGGAATCAGGCTATCACACCTGTCAGACGTCCTCGACCTGAAGATCCCCTCCTTCTAGGAATTGGTTACAAAACTCCAGATCTCTGCGGTCGCCTCTGCACGTCTTCCCCACCCTCCTTATAGAGCCGGATTTCACCAACTTACCACGGGTCCCTGGAACTCAGGTCCTTCCTCCCCCCACGCGGGCAAGGCTGTCCCCAGTTTGTGGAACACAACTGAGGTCTTCACAACCTTTCCTTCCAAATCTGCACAGGCAGTGAAAACCGTTACAGGTCGGCAGAGGGAGCCGACGGCGACGCTCTCCCGATCCGGCCAGGAGGCCCCCGCATCCTTCCCTGGGGTTTCTTTTCTGAACCAAGGAGCGCCCGGTGCTGCTCCGGGCCTCCTCCCCCTCCAGCCGGCTGGACACCGCGAGCCTCCGACCTCCCCGGGGCCCCTCACCCCTCACGCTGACAGGGAAGCCGCAGCGGGTGCAGGCGAGCGTGTCCTGAACGCCGGGCAGAGGCAGGACGGTGCCGCACTCCGGACAGAAATCCAGGTCCGACCGGAAGCTGGAGCCGGAGCTGGCGAGCTCCATGTGTGACCTGCGGCGGAGTCTGGAAGGGAACGAGAAGTCTACAAACCAAAGACTGAGAGAAGCCTGCCGCTCCCGCCCCGCGTCCCACGTACTTGCGCCTCCAGCCTCTGCGACCAAGGAGCCCGGGATTCGCAGCCCACGCGAGGTGTTGCGGCACAGAGGCCCCCAGCGCGGGTTACAGAGGCAACGAGACGCCGCCAGCTAGAGCGTCCACCGTGCGCAGACTGCAGGGCAGCGAGCGCGGGATGGGCTAGAGCGTCGGCGGCGCCTGGGCCTGGCTTGCTCGTGACGTCATAATCCGTCGCGACCCTTTGTACAGAGCCCCGGGCAGGGCTGGCGGCTGTCGCCCTGGCCATGTGCCCTCGAGTAAGAAAAATGAGTAAAGGCCGAGGATTTAGTTCAGTGGCCTAAGCGCCTGCCTGGCAAGTGCGAGGTCGTGAGTTGGATCCCTGGTGCTGCAAAAATAAAACAAGAAAGAAAAACGAGGAACCAGTGCTGGGCTTCCCGCTACTTTTCCCACTGGAACCCAATCCTGGAATTTTTTTCTTGCATCCCACAGAGATCTAGCTAAGGGGGGGCAGTGTTTGTCCTGAAAACCAGACTATTGAATATTGACTGACGGATTAGGAAACTACAACTCTTCATTCCCGAGAGTTTATCTCTTATGCGGCTGCGTGCTCGTTAAAAACAAAACCAGGAGTTCTGGAATTGACAGTGTGGCTGTGCTTGAGTCCCTGGGTGCCGCGGGCTCCCCGCAGAGACGAGCGAGCTCCGCGCGCTCCTCGGGTCAGTTCGGGGCGCCTGGAAGGGGTGAACCAGCTTCTTAGGGGATGGGAGTGGTGACGGCGAAAGCAGAAGAGGAACCCTTAGTCCCTACGAGGTGAAGCAGAGATGAAGGAGGCACTTCGCAAGAGAGAGCAGGATGTTGGAGGTGGTGAAGTGAAAGAGGCTGGGGCTTCTCTCTCCTTAGGCTCTTGCCAGATGAAGGGCGCTAGCGTCAGAAACGCCCATGAGGGACAATTTCCTAAGACAGGTCGAGTTTGGCTCTCAGTTGAGAACCACCTCTCATCTTTCCTCGCCTCCCGTCCTTATGCTCCGAATCTTTCATGCAGTGGAGAGTTGACCGCCCCCTCCGTCTTTTATACAACGTAAGGAAAGATGACTATCTTTAGATATCGTGCTACTTTTATTCATATGTAGCCTATAATGTAAGCAGAAACCTTTCCTGTAAGAGGCAGCTTCTAGATGAGTTTCCTAGTCCCCTCCTGACCCTCCTACAACCATCGAACCTGATAGCTAAACTCCTTTATGTGAGTTCCGCAGTCATCACTTTCTCTTCAGAAGACCACAAGCTGTAGCCTCAGGAGAGACTGATGTGAGACCACCGCAGTGAAAGGATTAAAACACTTATGACATGCCCCATAATTTGACTTAATTGTGAAACATGGTGCCATTTTGTTTGTCTCACAAAGGGTGGTCTGTTGTTGAGTCCATGATGGTAGACAATCTTTTAATTTCTTTTGTTTTTTTCTCCTTTCAAAGTGGACTTTGAAATTAGCATTCCTTCCTCCCCAACTTTACTTGCCAGCCATGCAGCCAACACCCACCATGAATCAAATTCTAGAGCAGTAAAAGAGCACAGGCATTATAAGGCATGACTCTTTCAACAAAAGCTCAAACCTGTTCAATAAATATTTATGTCAGCCCCTGAGCTGACTCTGGACTAATAGTTGACATCTGTGTTCTCTGACTCACAGAACACAGAAGAATAATTAGAATACAATGAAGATGGGTTCATAGGTACAAAATATGAGCGCTTAGGTCAGACATATGAAATAAATGCCTATAAACTTCAAAGAAGAATGGTAAATGTTTTAATAAAAATTACAATATCATAACTATAAGAGAAAAAGATGCTTAGGTGTTATGTGATAAGCAACTAGTTATTAATTTTGAGAATTTGGGATCAGACTGTAATGTTAAGTACTGTGTTGGATGCCATGTGCAAAAAAATAAAGATAGTCATTTTTTATTTTACTTTTTTTTTTTGCGGCACCGGGGATTGAACTCACAACCTTACACTTGCCAGGCAGGCGCTTAGGCTGCTGAGCTAGATCCCCAGCCCTGGTGTTTTCAAGACAGGGTCTCACTATGCTGTTCAGACTGGCCTTGAGCTCACTTTGTAGCCCAGGCTGGTCTCGAACTCACAACGATCTGCCTGTCTCAGCCTCCTGAGTGCTGGGATTACAGGCATGAGCCACCACGCCCGGCTTCAAGATAGCCATTTTTTAAAGTCTCAAGCACACATAGGAAAATAAAAAGCTGCTCGTCAGTGGGACCAAATATTAGATGTCAGATTGTCTCCAAAAATACAGATGTCATTATATGTGTAAATTTATAATTCCTACATTTTATTATTTTTAATTCCTATGTTTTAAAGGCCTAAATTTCTTTCATTCTGTTTATTAGTTTTAAGAGGCTAGCATTTTTTGTTTTTTGTTTTTTTGGGGTTTTTTTTTTTTTGAGACACAAATCTGGCCTTTTCCCCCTCACTGAAAGTCTTACTATGTATTTTAGGCTGGCCACCTGCTTTAACCCCCGAGGGCTAGGTTTAAAGTTTACAACACCACACCAAGCTACAAGCCTAAATTTCAACATTAAAACGTTAAAAGTTACATATGAATACAGCTATCACAATGTGAACCATGTCTGATTTTCAAATGAATTGTAGAAATAAAATGTGTTTAGAGGAAGGCAAAATCATGGACAGAAGACTGGGCAGACTATAGAGAAACAGAGGCTTAACTTGTAAATACAGCTGCCATTTACTGATAGAGAAACAGAGGCTTAACTTATAAAGACAGCTGCCATTTACTAAGAATTTACTATATATCCGGTTCTGTACTAATCTGTTTATGTCTCCTTTTGTTCTTTTTTCTCCTTTTGTTCTTTATGGCACTGAGAGGCATATTTTTGTCTTATACCTCTATTTTATAGATGAAGAAACTGGCATAGATAAGTGATACTCTCAAGTTGTGTACTTAGGAGAGAGGGGAATTCAGATTTATTGCTGTCAATCTCCAAAGCCCAGTGCTTAAATATGACCTCACAGTAAGCTCAGGTTAGAGAACATCACATAGAAAGATAATAGTCTTCATTGTGTTGTCATCGGCCTGCCCTATAAATAAACCTAGAGCAGTGACAGCGAACCTTTTAGAGCTTTCGGTGATACAAACGGCCCACTTCAGCACGTGGTCCATAGGTTCACCCTTACCTAGAGTAACCACAAGTTCCTATTCTGAGAGGTTCAATGAGGAATGGTCTCATAAATTTAGGGTGAAGGATGATTGGCAACATAAGGGAGCTAAGTAGAGGGGTGGCTGATCAAATAATAGAATTTCAGAACAGGAAGCGGAGAGCTACAAGTGGTGATGGAGTCACAGAGAGCCCAACTCAAGAAACTACTGCAGAAACACAATAAGATGATAAAATTGAAGCCTAGAATTATTGCAGAAGACCAAGGAGGCAGGGAGACTGAGCAATATGACATAGATGTAATTGGACAGTACTTCACCAAGGAGCCTGTATCTCCCCTCTTACAACCCCTGATACAAGATTCAGAATGGTTTGCACTGAAGCCTCAGGAAAAGTATGCTTTTTAGTTCATAAGAAGTTAAAGATGCTCTTCTTCACTGTTCTTCACCTAGGAATGCAGTGGTCTCCCATGGAAGAAATGGCCTTGTACAGTCCTGCCTATAAGCAAGGGATACACTCTAGGTCTTGGCCAAAACATTTGGACCTTTTGACTCAGGCAGTATGTGCGCAGGTGTGCTGACCGCCCCCCATTCTAATCTACCTTTACTTTTTGTCTTTCAGATTGGCTTGGGCTAAAACGTCGAAAGACCCTAGGGTAGCTGCAGGTCAACAGTCCCCACTGGAGAAAAAGATCTTGGTAAATAAGTTCTTTTCACAACATATAGCTTGGGATTACTCAGGGAATGAACCTTAGGTTTAAAATTCTTCTGTCCAAGTGACATTGTCATGTAGTATATCTATACTAGCTATTATTTCCCAGTCATTCCCCCAGTCACAAAACAAAGTATCATTTTGAAATCTCCCCACGGTATATTTTTTAAACCACTTATTGACTTGTGGTGGGTACTTCATACCTTTAAAGCTCCCAGGCTTGCCATGGAAATGAAGGGAGTCAAATTAAAATTATTACACTAAAGTAGGTAAAACAGAATGTATCTTCTTGGTGTTGGAAGGGATAGGCTCCTGGTTAAATGTGTTCAAAGAAAAAAGATGATCACATTGTAAAGTCCTAACCCTCCCACAGAATCTGGGTGGTATGCATACATCAGCAGCGAGACACTTGATAACGCAGAAGCAACAAGAGGAGTATGAAACACTCTGCAGAGAACAGGCTCGTTCTCTTGACTACTGGCTTGCCAAAGCAGAGTCCTACTATAACAAAAGAATCCTGGACATAATGAAAAGAGAGGCTACAGGCAATGAAATGAAAATGAAAATGGAGGAGGAAACAGCCCAAAGCATAGAGGGACAAAAGCATTACTACATGGTACCTGAGAGAGAGAGGAAACAGATAGAAAGGCACATACATCGCACAGGCCAGGCCAGAGGATTTAAGAGCAGAACATTTAGACAACCACGACCCCTCAGTGACACATTACCAAAACTTACGCCAGAAAAGCAGAGCATCCAGAAAACACACAGAAAGCAGGTAAATGAGAGAGAACAGATGCAAATTAAGGGTCACCAGGAACGCATGCTCCGAGGGAGAGAGCTTATAGAGCAAAGACTCAAGGAAAGAATCCTGAGAAAAAGCCAGAGTCAGCCGCCTGCACGTGTGAAATGTGAGCAAGCACAGGAGGAGGCCAGGGAGCTCGAGAGAGTTACTGCGTATCCGCTTTTCCAGCCGTGCAGAAGAAGTCGGGTGCAAGTGACTGTTCTTATGGAAAAGTCTCAGACTCGAGAGGAAGAGGATGCAGTTCTGAAACCATGTGAAAGAAAATACTTGGCTCTACCTCCCTTCATGGGCCATCAAATAGGAAAATAAAACATTAGTAAATGTTAGTAAAGTTTCAATGCTTTTGTGATGAAACCATATCTCTTAATTGAATATTTTTTCCTAATTGCCTCTTCTAAGAGTTTAGGCACATTCCTATTTGTATCACACACAGTATAAGATAGTTCTGAATTTGAAACCTTGCTTAGCTATTTCTATTTGTTATTCATTCAAGTTCTTCATCTTTTTTTTTTTTTGGTTCGGCTTCCCTATTTGTAAAGTGAGAATAATACTTCTCCCATTGGAGTATACACTGGATAAATTTCAAAATGGGAGGATTAAGATTTTTGTGAAGGGCTGAGCGTAGTGGCTCACGACTGTAATCCCAGCACTCGGGAGGCTGAGACAGGAGGATCGTTGCGACTTCAAAACCAGCCTGGGCTACAAAGTGAGCTCAAGGCCAGCCCGAATGACATAGTTAGATCTTGTCTCAAAAAAAGGACAAGGGCTGAGGATTTAGCTCAGTGGCCTAAGTGCCTGCCTGGCAAGCGCAAGGTCATGGGTTCAATTCCCAGTGCCGCCAAAAAACAAAACAAAAAACAGATTTTTGTGAAGGATTGGTGCGTATAGTTGTTTGATAAATGTTAAGTTTCCTAAGTTAGGAAGTCGTAAGTTGGGCAATGCTAGAGAATTTTTATCATCTGCCTCTCCCATTATCCCCACTCCTAACCTTCAAAGTCAGCCTGATGATACTGCTGTTGTTCGGTAGATAATTTTTTACCTAGTGGGTACTTTTATACCAGAGAATTACTAACCAGGCCCTAAAAATCTGACTTGTGTCATACAATTTATTTGTATGAGAAACTTCATTTGACAATCTTCTATGTGCCAGGCATTGTGTCAGATACTGGGAATTGAGCCTCTGCCATGGAGCTGTTTACAACTAATGCATAAATCACTTTGTAAGTTGATAATATGTGATCCGGATTATGCCAGAGGGATGTGCAGAGCACTGTATAAAGGCAGGACCTAACCCCACCTAGGCAAGCAGGTGGAAATGGGAAAGGGGTCAGTGAAGAGAGAAAAGTAGTCTCTCATGTTTCTCCCAGCTCTACATGTAGTAACTTCTTCTCACCCACCTGAGCAAGACCTTCCCTGCGTGTGGATCCACTGATGGTCAGGCACACTCAGCTTCCCAAACACACGCTTCCAGCACCCACTGAAACCAGGAAGCAACTTTATGAATTTAATGATAATTTTAATCACAAAGCAGAATTTAATTGACTGTCTTTCAGTCAGTGCGCTTTCTTCCTTGATATCAGGTTGAGAAAGCAGGTGAGTAGAAGTGGAAGCTGGACAAGCTAAGGAACGTCATGCCTAAGTTGTGGTGTGTGCCCTGCGTCTATGTTCTTCAGTAGGATTGCTGCTTACTGAGTGAGGCTGCTGAGGAACAGAATTTTAAATTTAATTGTAAGTAGTGTAAGTTGAAGTTGCCACATGTGGCCAGCGCCTGCCATCGTGGCACTGAATAAATATAATTATCGTGTCCCAGGCCACAGTCCCAGGTTCAGGCTCCTGTTTTCAGCAGCATCCACCGCTGTGGTGGGTCACTGCATGTCTTATACTTGTGTCAGTCTAGCTTCCTGTGTATTTCAGTGTCTTCCCCAGACCCTTCAAGAGATTCAAAAATTGATGAGATGACTTCTGTGTGTTCTGTGTGGAAATGGTCTAATTTGCTCCAGTTTCATTCAGAAACTGACTTTTTTTTTTGCTAGTTCTGAAATTTGTCCAGTGTATACACCAAAATCTCATTCTTACCTACCTGATTTGTCTCATACAATTTTTTTGTCTTCAAGCCACCACAAGGATAATTTTATTTGTAAAAGAACCAAGTAAGTAAGCATTACAGTTACCATTTTTCCTATTGGATAACTTGCCCATCATCACCCATTTACTATGAGAACAGGAAGTGGTGGTGCCTACGGTCAATAGGTGACAGCTTTAAATGAGCATGTATGCTAGCAAACTAACTACCTTATAAGATCAACCAGTCAAAGCAATGGGTTTTTTCATTTCATTGTTCCCTAAGTACTTTTCGTACATATGTGTGTGGTACTAGGGATGGAACAGGGCCTTCACACCAAGCTATGCACCCCCCCCACTTTTTTTTGAGACAGTCCAAGTTGTGCTTGAACTTGAGATCTGCCCACGTCACCCTTCCAGAGTGCTGGGAGTACAGGTAGTCAGTAGCATACCCAGCTCCTGTAAGCATTTTAAACTCATGATGTGCATACCTGAATTCATATACCATTTCATACTGATTCATACTGATTATTCTACTCAAGTGCAGATCTGGGGCCATGGCATCTATACCCATCAATACATCTAAACTAAAAGCCTTTGAAGCATCATCAGCTGTCTGCACTCCATTACCACCTCTCTTCCAACATCCAAAAAACATTGGGCTGGGTGTGGTGGTGCACACCTGTAATCCCTACACTTGGGAGGCTGAACCACAAGGGTCACTGAGAGTTCAAGGCCAACCTGGGCTACATAGTGAGACCCCATCTCAAAAGCCCAGCGGAGCCTCTCAGTTGTAGCTAAGAAATGTTTTGATCGGCCAGGGATTTAGCTCAGTAGCCTAAGCACCTGCCTGCAAGTGCAAGGTCACGAGTTCAATCCCTGGTGCCGCAAAAAAAAAAAAAAAAAAAAAGTTTGGATCATCATGGCCTCTCAGTCATCACTGCCTTTTTCTTTGTCTCAGCCTTCAAAATCCAAGAACCATACTTTTCTTTCTTTTTTCCCCTCACTTCATCACATTTTATTTCTTTTGACCTCATGGGATTCTGAAGAGCTAATAATTAATAAATAGTGGACTTAGAGTGAGTCCATAGTAAGCTTTTAAAATTTTATTCTAAAAGTTGTTTTTTAAAAATAAAAACAAAACAACTTTATTTGACAAAAGACAAAAACAGAAGTTATTTACAGTAGTTGTTTACAGAAATAACTCAATGGGACAACTGCTGCTCCTCCAGGTGTGTTTTATAACCAGCTCCAAGCCCAGGCAGTCCCCCTTTCCACGAAGGCGAAGCGCTGCTCAGAGTTCAGCGGCACAGCGCCCCCCCTTACCTCCATGCTCAGTGCACCCAGTGCGGCGCCCCCAGGTCCCCTTTGTGGGCACCCAGCATCAGCCACACTGGGCCTGGGCTTGCCTGCTCACTCAACGGCTGAGTCGGATGAGAACTAACTCTGAAGCTCTCATACTTATTCACCACTTTAAATATTTATCATTTCTTTATATTGGAAACATCCAAAATCCCTACTAGCTATTTTAAACATGAAATTAATTGTCAACCATCGTTACCCGCTGTGGTATTGCACCCTAGAAGCTGCAACCCTGTGTCCCTCGATCATCGCCTCTCCTGCCCTGCCCACTCTGGTCTCACTGCTCCAGTCTGCGTCTGTGGCACCCACCTCTTCGGCGTCACATACAAGTGAGAGCACACAGGGCCTTGCAGGGCTCTTTTGGCAGTGGGAGGTCTTCCAAAGCACAACTGTCGCCGTCTACAGTGTCCACACGTGGGGATCTCACCGAGTGCTCCGAGGGCCCCACGCTGTCTTCCGGGGTGACTGTGCCGATTTCCTTCCCCCCAGCAGGACGGAGCGCCCCTTCCCCACATCCTCTCTAGCACTCGGCGGTTTCTCTTTTTGACATTCGATTTTGGTTTTGATATCACTTCCCTGATGAAGTGATGTAAGCATGTTTATATACTCTGTGTATTTTCTTTTGAGAGATGTCTATTCAGAGCATTTGCTTGTTTTTTTTTTTTTTAATTTTTTTTAAGACAGGGTCTTGCTGTGTAGCCCAGGTTGGCCTTGAACTCAGTGATATTCCTGTCTCAGCCTCCCGAATGCTGAGATTACTTCTGCCTGTTTTTTAATTGGATTTTTTTTTACTGTTCAATTCCCTCTATGGCTGAATATTAATCCCTTGCAGATGAATTGTTTATAAATATTTTCTCTCATCTTGTAGGTGGCACATTGTCTTTCAGTTCTGTTGTTTTCTTTGCTGTGCAGATTATTTTTGGTTTGATGTAATCACAGTTGTTAACTTTTGTTTGTTTGTTTGTTGTTTGAGACAGGGTCTTGCTATGTAGTCCAGGCTGGTCTTGAACTCACTATGTAGCCCAGGCTGGCCTCATAGTTACAGTGGTCCTCCTGCCTCAGCCTCCTGAGTACTGGGATTACAGGCATGTGCCACCATCCCTGGATGTCTTACAAACATTTTGAATGTATAGAATACAGTTTGAATAATTTATGTCATTACCTTCTAATTCTAATGTCTGTTTTGGTCTGTTTGTTTGGTTGATTGCTTTTACCAGCTTATGAGTCATACTTTCATGTTTTCTTTGCCTGCCTGGTTGTTTTTTATTTGATGCCAGACATGATTTTACCTTGTTTTTACCTATATAATTTTTGCATTCTATATTAGTCAGTTTTCTGTTGCTCTAACAAAATACTGCAGGCTGGGTAATTTGTTTTTGCTTTTTGGGGCTGGGTAATTTGTAAAGAAAAAAGCTGTTTTTACCTAGGTGTGGTGGTGCATGCTGTTATCTCAGTCCTCATTATGTAGCCCAGGCTGGTGGGGATCCGTCTGCCTCAGCCTCCCAAGTGCTGGGATTACAGGTGTTTGCCACCACACCTGGCTGACAATTTTTGTCAGAAGCATTATATGACTTTCTTCTGGCTAGGACACAATAACTGGCACCCACAATTTAAGGTGGAGAGGTTTATTTTGTCTCTCATTTTTAGTCCTTAGTTGATGGGCTCCAAGGCAGGAAGGTGTGGTGGGTCTGGCAGAAGAAAGCCACTTGGGTCCTGGCAGCCAGGAAGCACAGAGGGAAGGGAGGAGCCAGGGAGGGAGCCGCACCTAGGTCAGACCCCTAGTGACCGCCTTTTCCTCCAGGCCCCACCTCCTAACCTCCTGTTCAGCTAGGTGCCCCCATGGTTCAGTCCTATACCAGAAGCCGTGTATGAGTGCAAAGGCCCTTGGGGACATCCAGAAACAAACCCTAACAGCATGTCCTCACCCCCTTATTCACCAGATCTGGCACTGTTCGAATTCTGGCTCTTTCCCAAAGCCAAAATGACCGTGAAAGATAAAAACATTTTTAAAAAGCATATGAGGGCCGGGGATTTAGCTCAGTGGCATAAGCGCCTGCCTGGCAAGTGTGAGGTCATGAGTTCCATCCCCGGTGCCGCCAAAAAAAGGCATATGATACACACAGATCCTCTGAAGTCTTATAGGAGCTTTTATTCCTAGTAAGACAAAAGAAACTTTGAATAAACAGTGTGGACAAAAGTTGTACCTCAGAACAGGCTGTCAAGAGAATGAGTGGAAAGATGTCACTTACAACGGTACTTTGGTCCATGAACTTAATTCTTTCCAAGATTCTGGTTGAAAGCTGAATTGGATAAATCAAATTCAGTGGTTAGGTTCAATGTTGACATGGGGAAATTTGATTCTATTCTTGTCCAATTCGGTTTGCAACCAGAATTGAGTTTATGAATGGAGGTACCACTGTATAAGTCTCTCATTCAACAAAGCAAACCTCATTTGTGAGGAAAGCCTAGGTGGCCCTGAGCTCAATATGAGCTCTTGCTTTGTTTTCTGGTACTGGGAATTGAATTCACAACCTCGAGCTTGCCAGGCAGGCGCTGTGCCACCTAGCTATATCCCCGGCCCTGTTGTGCTCTTTGGTCTGAGGCTGCATAAATAAAAATACTTTCTCACATAGGCAGGTTCTTCACTGTGATCTTCAACTAATATTTTTAAGTACTTGCTGTATATCATACTATATTTCCATGTCAGGAAGGTCAGTGAGCTCAGAACTGCTGGCTTTGTGGAGCATATACCTGGCGAGAAGCGGCAGACTCCTGCTACACGCAGGAAGCAGTTCACACGAGAAAGTAGTAAGTGCTGTGGGGTAGGTGGTCCGAAGTGTGGATTTGTGGGGACAGAGAAGACAGCTGTTTTAACGTGGGTGGTCAGGGTAGGCCCTTGAGAAGGTGGCTTTTGAGGAAGGTTTAAAGGACATAAAGAATCTTCCCTGAAGCTCTCTGGGCAAGTTCTTCCCAGGCAGGGGGCCTCCAACAGGAGAGCACCAAAGCAGGACTTGTCTGTCTGTGAGTGCGTGGAGGCCCTCGGGCTGGAGGGAGGAGAGCAGAGATAAGGTCAGAGGTGTGATCTGACGCACAGGCCTGTGGAAGTGGCACAACTTCTGTCTGAAGAGAATCATCCTGGTTTATGTGCAGAGAAGTGAATGGAGAGTGAGGAGCAAGCAGGGGCATGGGGAAACATCTAGAAGTGGGTGCAGTATTTTAGGCTGGCATTTTAGCTTTCAGTGAAAACAGCCTGCTGCAGCATGTGTGCCAGAAATTTGCCACCACTGCCCTAGGGGCTGAGCAGAGAAAATAGTGAGAAGTGATTGGGCTTTGGATGTATTCTAAATGTAGACTTTACAACATTCCCTAATGGACTGGCCTGGAGTATATGAAAGAAGGATGTGGACACCAAGGATTTCAGACTGTGCAAGCAGAAGGGTGGGGTTGCTGTTAACAAAGGTAAGGAAGACACGAGAAGGTGCATATTTAACACAGCTCTCGAAATTCCCATGGAGGATGAAGAAAGGAAGACAAGAGTCAGAATGCAGTGAGCAAAGGTCAGGCGCATCCTCCGGTCCTGGTGGGAGAAAAGGAACCACCCAGTGACAGTAGCACATTTATTTATACATTTGGGAGGTTGATGTCAGTTGAAACCCCTCTGCCTAACAACTCATTTGTCTGGCTCGCCTTGGGTGCTCTGTGTTCTCGGGGCTGGCCTTGCTTTAGCCCCACACGTGTGATGGATTTCCAGCTTCAGCCACTCCCCACAGGGACGTCATGGGCCCTCGATGTAGATGTTAAATCCCAGGTGTCTACTAGAAATGCAAAGGAAGTAGTCAGGTCAGCGATCTGGCACGTGCAGAAATGTCTGGGCAGGAGCAATACATTTAGAAGGGGATATGAATATGTGACCCTTAAACCCTTGAGCATGACTAGAATCATCACAGGTGTGATTGACTATAAAAGAAAAAGGAACAAGGACTGACCCCTGGCCACACTGCTGATGATCTCAGACCCCACGCCAACAGCATGTGGCACAGTTCTGCGGGGAAGGTCCACCTTACCAGGTCATCAACATTACCATGTGCTTCACAGAGTCTTGGTACACAGCCAGAGGTGGTGGTGCAGGCCTAGAATCCTGGCACTCTGGGAAGCTGAGCCCTGCCCAGGAAACACACTGACTTGATGACTCTGGCTCAAAGTAATAAAATTTAAAAGGGGATGGAGAGGTAGCTCAGTGCAATGGCCCTGGGTTCGATCGCCAGTACCGTCCATCTGTAAAAACAGTTAGTACACAGGGTCTCCTGTTGACTAAGCATGCATGGCGCCTGGTACCTCCCACAGGTGCCTTTCAGCCCCAACTGTAGTGCCAGGTCCTGTACAGCTCTCAAAGTTCCTGGGGGAAAGACAGCCAGAGGATGGAGAAGTAAAGACAAAAGACGGTGTACAGAAAGCTGAGATCAGGTGGAGCCCTCTCTCCAGATGGGAGGAAAGGAACTGCTCAACCACCGCAATGCATTTCTTTATACATTTGTCATGTGACACCCCTTTACTTAACTTCGACCTCCTCCCAGGCTGGTCTTGAAGCTCCCCGGCGCCCTCTGCCCCACACTCACCCGCCCAGGTCTTGGTCAGGACCAGGGCCCCTGACAGTAGCAGGAGGAGGGTTCAGGGCACCATCATCCCATCCTTGGAAGGTGGGGACTCTGAGTCCCTGTGCTGGGTAAGGACTTTATCACCAGAACCCTGGCAACGCTGGACTCCAGTCCATGAGAGAGGGAGAAGCTGAGCACTGGGTTAAAGGACCTGGGACACAGCACGACTGTGAGAGGAAGAGAACTGCAGATGACCCGGGTCCCTGACAACACCCATGACCTGGGTCTGCACCACCTGCCCTCTAGGCTGGGCACTCTCCTCATGCTCTCTCCCTGACCAGGGCAAGTTAACAATTAAGATCACAAGGAGATTTTGTCTATGGTTACATAAAAATTAAAGATTTTAGAAATACTAAAAGCTGGGCATGGTGGCACACTCCTGCAATCCCAACACTCTGGAGGGTGAGGCAGGGGGATCGTTGCAAGTTTGAGACCAACCTGAGCTACAAAGTGAGTTCAAGGTCAATCCAAATTGCATAGCAAGACCCTGTCTCAAAAAGACAAAAAAAATTTAGAAATACTTATCTTAAATGTTAATAAGATGTTTCATAACAAACTAAGATACTTTTATGGAAATAATTATTTTCCAAAATTAAAAAAAAATATGAGGAGAGAATTAGTTGATATTTCTACTGTCTTTCTTTTCTACTTCAATAGAAAACCACTTGATTTTCATTTCTGCTCTTGCTTTCAATTATGAAGAAATCATCAAAGCTGGGCGTGGTGGTGCACTCCTGTAATCCCAGCACTTGGGAAGCTGAGGAAGGAGGATCATTTCAAGTTCAAGACCAGCCTGGCTAACAAAGTGAGCCCAAGGTCAGCCTGAATTGCATAGCAAGACACTGTCTCAAAAGACAAAAAAAGAAAGAAAAGAAAAGAAAAGAAAAGAAAAGAAAAGAAAAGAAATCATCAAAAAAGAATAAAAAAAAAGAAAGAAAAAATGAGGCCACCTAGACACAAACCATAACATTCCATCCCTGGCCCCCCAAAGACTCATGTACATCCTTTATACAAAAGCATTTAGTCTATCTGCAAGAATTGCCAAAGTCCTAACAGTTTCAGCATTGCTGAAAAGTCCAAGTCCCAAGTTTCCTCCAAGATCTAAGGCAAACACTTAGCTGCAAG
>RJWT010009940.1:0-24688 GCA_004365215.1 Cuniculus paca | reverse complement strand
GTAGATTGTAGGTATCAGTTGTACGACTTTGGAATATTAAAGAATGTCTTTCAGGTCAAACATGTTAGTAAAACTGCTTCTCTTGCCAAGATTATGAGGACAACCCAACCTCATTCATCATTCTGTCACTGAACCATCTTTTTTCCAGTTTTATCTTGGACCAAGATTTCATGGCACAGAAAGAAATCTGGGCATCAAACTATAGCATATGAACAAGAGGATGGCCCAAATGTTTGAAAGCAAAGCATGCCTCTCTCATTGAGCACTGGTTGAGAGTGTTTTAAGCCTATTATTTGTAATTGCAGTTCGGACCAGGAGAAAAAGCAAAAACAAAACAAAACAAAACAAAACAACAATTGCTTGCAGATAAGAAAAAATTTGAATGTGTGGGTTTGGATTTTGATAGCTTCTGTTGCATCCCATCACTGTTTGTGTCAGCATTTCTCAATCTGCCATCCCAACATTGAGGCCATTTCTGCGTAATTGATTTCTATATTGTTCATTCTTTTCTAAATATCTACTCCTTCCCAGGAACGATTTCAAATTTGGAATTTAAAATATGGTAAATAAAAATACAAACTTCTAAGAGGTTAGAAGCTGAAATGACAGTAGAAATGATTTAGTGCAATATATACTTATATATACTTATATGTACTTAATATATACTTATATACTTTTCTGACTTCTGGTTAGTCCAATATTTCTTCTCATTCTTAGTCAGACTTGCATTATTTTCAAAGTTAAAATTTGTGTTGTTATTAAACTTGAAGAATATTACATATAAAAGTTTACTACATTAAAGATACAAATGGAAGAGAGATCGTAATGATGAATCATGAATAATGCAGTAATAACACTGTTGATGGTATTGATTGGAAGATACTCTGTCACTATACAGGAGCAAAGTTGATGGTTTTCAAATGGACATAGACAAATGCTAATATTCTAATGACATGATACAAATAAATATTTAGAGAACTACTGTGAAGCATCTCTTGGTGCACCTATTGGATCTTCAATATTCTTCATGATTGAAGATAAAGCAGTACATTGTTACTAGGAGAGAAGAGAACACAAAACTTTAATGAAAGTTAGAATTCTTTTCATTGATTTTTGGTTACTGTTACAGGTTCCTCTCATTAACACAGACTATGTACACATATGTCTTTCATGTTATAACATTATCTGATATAGCTTATATAGAAAACTTAATTTACCATATTTCTTCTTGAGAAACCATTTTATATTATTTTATTGCCCTCATGACATAGCATTGTCATGACCAATCACTCTAAGACAAAAGAAACTTTTTCACAAAACTTTGGAACCTTCTCTCTTTCACCTGGTAATACTTATCTCTGATTTTTTTTTTTTTTTTTTTGCGGCACCAGGGATTGAACTCACGACTTTGCGCTTGCCAGGCAGGCGCTTAGACCGCTGAGCTAGATCCCCAGCCCTGTTTTTGAGACAGGGTCTCACTATGCCGTTCAGGCTGGCCTTGAGCTCACTTTGTAGCCCAGGCTGGTCTCGAACTCACAACGATCCGCCTGTCTCAGCCTCCCGAGTGCTGGGATTAAAGGCGTGAGCCACCACGCCCGGCTCTTATCTCTGATTTTATTCTATTCTTGGAAGTTGTAAAGATTTTACATGAGTGTTTATTTCTATAATTACAATATGTTTGAGTACTAATATTTATTTTAGTGTACCGTGTCCAATTTCTAAAATCCAAAATACATTTTCATAACCTAGCTTATAGTAAATGTTTTAACTGAGCTTTCGGAGACTTGTTGAAGGTTCAAAGGCTTAGTCCATTGAAGGAAAACTGGAGATACCTCCTACATGAAAACATCCTGTCCTGAAAATTGCTAAGCAGGGAAGGGGAAGATATGCTGTATCAGTCAGTGCTTATTAGAGAAACTGATTTAATGTAAAATATACAAATATATAAGAATTTTCAAGATTGGCTTACAGTGCCTGCCCACAGAGTCAGGTGTGGAAGAGTTCAAAAGGTCTGCCTCTGTGCTGAAGATCCAAAGGATTCAGTCGAAGGCTGGAGCTCACTGTAGTGTCCCTAGCAGTCTGTATCAGGAGGTCGAAGGTTGTGTGCTGGAAGCCAGGAGATGATGTCCAAGGTGAAGGTGAGAATACTGGAACTCTTCCAAAGAAATAGAAAGAAAACTTCCACCTTCATTTCTTTTTTATACCATTCAGGTCACAAGCTGCCGCAGATTAGGTCTTCTGCTTTGAGTAAATCCCCTCAGCCACACTCAGAACGATGCTAATTCAATTCAGTTGAACATTTCTTCCCCAATTAGACACAATCAATTAACTACCCCATTTATCTTACCTTTTGTATTATACCTCTTTGTATGGACGTTTTTGTAATCTCCTAAATGGCATAACTTATTTCCATTCCATTTCTTCTCTGTGTATATTACCTTTGATTCTCCTAGAACAGTATACATAGTCAGTTTCACAGAGGGAATACCTAATTTTATTATTTCCAGACAAAAGTGGAATTTTGCTCACCTCTTGTTTCACTTTCCACCTCCACCTCTGGAAACCCACTTTTGGGTACTAGAGAGGGCCAGTGTTCTTTAATGTTTTGAAAACTTTACACATATTGTTCCCTAGTCTTGGAATACATTTCCCATCCAATTACATTTGCAGTTTCCAAACATAAGACTAGTTAAATCCTGTCATTTAAAAATACTCTTTTTTGAATTTACTTCTCCTAGCATGAGTTAGATAATTTTTTTATTTGGTATTTGTTCTGTGCTTACTTAATAGTCTTTTAATCATTTTCTCATCTCAACACCTTTGTTCAGTATACACCTTACCTTGTTACTATCGCCAGCCTCATTTTATGAATGTGGATATTAAGACGCTGAACAGTAAGAAACTTGCCTAAATCCTCACAGCTAGTAAATGATAGAATACATTGCGCAGTCTAGAGGTATAGCACTACACTCAATTTGAGTTTCCCTAATAGGAATATTTTGTGAATTACAAATGCAATATAATTTTCAAAGTTTTCAAATAAAAACAGTACAAAAATAAAAAGGAAACATGAAATAGTTTGTATTAATATGTATCATTAATTCTGAATATCACGTAAGCGTGAAACTCATAAAAATGAAAGAGATATGTTACAGTTTTTCATTCTAATTTTTTAACACACTTAAGACAGGGTAGTAATTTATATGTCTTGCTTCTGGGCAGCTTGAACCAAACTGGTGTATCCATGACTATCCTATTGGGTGGCTTATTTTATATTTTATTAGTAAAAACACTGATAAAAATGATTGCATCCATTTTTAACACCAGCAGTACAAGCCACCTGATGGCACAGTCATGCATGTACCAGCTTGGTTTAAACTGGTAGGAACATTTTTTTTTTATATTTACACCAGCTGTCGCATTAGGTTAGCCTCCTAAAGCACATCGAATGACACCCTGTATGTCTTTACTCCCAATCACAGCACTTCTCTTAGTACTGAAATTCTTATTTGTTTAACTGTGTCATTAAAAGACATTTCGTTTTACTATGCAAGGAATGCATTACTTAGGCTTTTCATTATCCCTAGCACATAGGCTAGTTAGTACTTAACATATACTAGAAACAATAAATGCTTATTGAATTTTGTTGCTGAATTACTTCAATAACTCCAGAATGAAGAAATTCATAGATATAAATTTTTTTCATGATTGTTGATTTGCAAGCTTAAAAGACTCAAAACTTTTGATCAAATTTGCAAAAGGTGTGCTTTTACTACTCCTGGGCTGGTCTTGTAGGAAGACAAAAGATGCCCAGGAAATTGCTTGCAACTCTCAGAGAGTATTTTTTAAGGTCCAACTTGAAGAATGTATGTAAATGCTATGAGTTTTATTAGAATAATTCATGGTCTAAGAATGTTCTGAAAAAGGTCCTAGTCATTATAGAATACTGGATTTTGTTACAATTGTTTAGTAGAACAGGAGGACCAGAATTAGTTATACAATAACATGCTTGGTAAAATCATGAGCATAATCATGCCTCATACATAGTAAATGCCCAAAAACATTATCACATTTGATTTATTTGAGCTGGGGTTAGTAAGAACAATTCCTACAGGTGTTGGTTATTTATTTGAAAACCTATCCAACTTGCCATCTATTTTGGAAAGCTGGAACAGCTCCTTAAAATGAACTCCATTATAGTCAAATTGTTCCATCTGTTTTCCCTCAATGAAAGAAGCTTCCCTTGGTGCTAGTCAGAGAGTGAGGACTCCTTGACTCAGGCCCAGATGCAAGCTTTATTTCAGCCTTGTATTTCAGCCCAATTACAATCTTGGCAGCCTGTGAAACTCATGGGGTAAACTTTTTATAACAATTATCAATATCATCTAATTTTTCAAAATGGGGCACGAATAAACTTCAATGGCTCCAGGGTGAGTTTTCTGTCTTTCAAAGGCTCTATCTGGATGACTGCCATGGAGAATTTGTATGAGCATAAAGGCTACAATTTTATGGAACACTCCAGAACTCAACTCAGCTAACTTTATGTCTGGTTAGATAGTGAAGATTTTATCAGTCTAAACTGACTACTTAATGTCATTTGGGGGTACTGTTTTCGTGAGATAGCAAAAATTATTTTTTGTGTGATATTCTGCATACAGAAATAATTCAAGTGTGTGTATTTGTGTATTTATATGTATATTACTTACAAATACTTAAAGACAGGTTTACAGTTGACTGTCTCCTGAAACTACAATACAGTAGGCTATAAATTCAATATAAATTAAGTAATAACTGAAATCCCATATGTCTCCTAAGTGAAAATTCTGTTAGGAGCAGAAGTGGAGATTAGAATGCTATGAAATAATACTGTATGTTTGAACCTGGAGATAAATAAACCCTATCATTATCCTACAATTCCTGTGTTTCATGACCTATGCCTTATCACTCTGCAAGAAAAATGCAAATTATTATTTTTGTGGATTTTTTTTTTGCAGCACTGGGACTTGAACTCATGACCTCGCACTTGCCAGGCAGGCACTTAGGCCACTGAGCTAAATACCAGCCCCTTATCTAAATACCCAGCCCCAAAAATGCAAATTATAGACACATACTACTTTATTATTCAATGAATGTTCATAATCACAAAAGGGAAATCTTTCATTGCAATAAGATACCTAGATTTTTCTCAAGTGAACACTTTTCCTTTTTTCCAAGTCCAAAAATCACCATATTTCTTTAAATGCTAAAACAAGCAACTTACATGAGAAAACAATGAGGGTGAGAAACCTGAAGGGTCCTGGGACCTCATAGTCAGGTTCAGGGATTAAGGCAGGGATTAGAAAACATCAGGGACTACATGGGTGTGGCTTCTTGGAAGTTCAGCCACAGAGATTCTAAAAGCATTAGACCAACCCTGCCACACGCTGCCGATGTTCACTGGGCACACTGACTACTCTAACTGATAAGTCTTTAGTTTCTTACACAAATGGAGTTACTTAATATGACTTTCCTCAAGTCATAAATACCAAGTGTATTTGGCAGTGTGTCCCAAGAATAGTATGTCATTATTTCTAAATTAATACATTTCTCTTCAGTGGGAAAAGCAAGCAAATAACAAGGTAGAAAAAGTGACGAATGAGTTGATCTGAAATATACCGTTTTAGAGAAACAAGTATATATGTTCAGTTTTGTTTTTATGATTTCCTAATACAATTTCCTTTTGTCTCTTCCCCTCTTTGTTTATGAGTGAAGTCTATGTTAGCATCATAGAAGCCCATTTTGAGATATGTGTCTCCTCTACTTTTTGTGAGTCCATGTGTCAGTAAGGTAATCTCTTTCCTTAAAAGGATGGGAATTCCTGTGGGCATTGGGAAAGGAGGCATTTGTCAAAATGTGGTCAGTGTTGAGAGGGCCACTGTTGCTTTTTGCAGCAAACATGGAAGTTTCATGAAAGAAAGCAACTTTCATAAAGACTGGCTCTTTGGTCTAGGTCAAGCCGGAGCTTTCAATAAGACTCCTGGAATCTGTAAATAAATGTAACATTTTTGGTTCTTTTACAGTTGCACTGCATTTGTAGAATGTTCGCATGTGTGTTTGTGTGTGTTGGTAAAATTCATCATTAATGTAGAAAATGGACTCCCAGTAGCTCCTCATACACCACTTCATTCATTGTGCATTAAAAATAGGTTTGCCTCTTTTAGAAAATAGTTAATCTGATTACTAAAATATACACTACATTTAAAATCAATAAAAATATTTGTTAGAAATAAAATTCCTATGAAATTCAACTTCTGTAAAAATTTGTGTAATTATGTGAAGACAATATTAGGAACATTTAATGTAATGTCATAACCTTCTTTTGCTACTGCAAAAAAATGCCATCAATTAAAAATAAACAAGTAAACACTGAATGTTAAGTATGTTGCATACTAAAATATTTTAGTGATTATAAATAATATGAAATTATATTTATTAACCTGGTATGATCTTTTATTTATATGATAAAGATAGTATAGAAAAGCTCACAAAATATGATAAAATATTTAATTTAATAAGTCTTAATCACATAATTTTTTCTTGGTTGTAAGCTGATATGTTAAATTCTTTTTTATAAAACTATATTCTGTGATATATATATATATATATATACACACACACATATATAATTGTGTTGCTACTTAAATCATAAAAGCAGAAGAGTGAATTTTGAGAAGATTACAGCAGAGTGGGAAATGCCAGGAATTCTTTTCTTTACTCAGACAAAAAGTGCTTTGGCAGAAGCCGTCTAAAATAACTATTTTTGAATTCTGAAGGCTATTGAAGGATTGCAATTTCCAGAGAGATTATTTCAATGGTAAATTGTGGTCAATTCCAGCTCTTAGCGTATTAGCAGCAACACCCACCTATCACTCCCAGCCAGCCCTGTGGCAGGCAGCTGTACATGTGTTCATGGAGCAGCTTAACTATGGGTTGAAGAAGGAAGGGTGGACAAAAGGGCTTTCTTTTCTAAATGTCAGGGTTTGGCACTCTGATCATTGAGGGCTGCTTCTCATAATAGAAATATACTCAATGGTTATTATGGTTGTGCTTTGAGCCATTGTTGCATGCTGTTGGCAAAAAGAATTTTACTTTAAATATAAAAATATATAGAGGTTGAAAATGCAAGAATGGAACAAGACATTCATCGGCAAGGGCAGCCAAACTAGATCAGAGATAGCTGTACTAACAGACAGAAAAGACCTGAAATTTCAAAGGTTTACAAAAGACAAAGAATGATATTATGTAGTAGTAAAAGGTTCAGTACAACAAGAAAGTGCAATGATTTTAAATATTTATGTGACTAAACATATATGAAGCATATAAATATTTATGTGGCTAAACATATATGACAAAACACATGGAAAAACTAAATAATCCTGTAATAGAAACTTCAATAGTCCACCCTCAATAATAAGTACAATAATTAACATAATAAAAATAAAGTGAATAGAGAAGTTGAAAAACATAGTAAAACAACTAATTCAAATATATCTACCCAGGGCCGGGGATCTAGCTCAGTGGCCTAAGCACCTGCCTGGCAAATGCAAGGTCGTGAGTTCAATCCCTGGTGCCGCAAATATATCTACCCAGAAACAAGTGCTCATGGAACATTTTCTAGGATAGACCAACCATATACATGGTATGGTGCATATTAGCTTTCTCATTGTGAGACAGAACACCTGACACCTACAACTTACAGAAAGAAATGGTTCATTTACCTCACAGTTTCAAAGGTCTTAGTCATGGGTCAGCTGGTTCCAAGCAAAAACACCATAGTGGCAAGGCAGAGAAAGATATTCAGTTGATGGAGAGTGTGAAGATGAATAGGGAAATACTTCCAGAGAAAAAGGAATGAGGGGCAAGACGTGGACCCCAAGGACACACCCCCATGACCCACCCAGAAATATGATCCACCAATCCTCCAGGAGGACAAAGTCAGTCAAATTGACACTATGAAATTTGTTACATGCAATCCCTTGTCAACTTGCCATCAAATCACATCTTCCTAAACTAATACTTAATCTCCAAATATAAATATAGCAAGTTCATAATTCTGTCTAACATCTTACAACTGTCTTGCATACAATCAAGAGTGCAATAATCTGTCTTCCAAACTTTCAGTAGTTCTAGAATTTTTTCTAAAGTTCAAGAAAATGACTCTACTGATACTCCAGGCAAGTTTTGGGCTGTGAACTTTTAAACAATTCCAAGGTATAATGGTACAGAGTAAGTATTCCTATTCCAATAGGGAGGGATGGTGGGAAAGAAAAGAATCAAGCCAAAAGCTGGGCGTGGTGGCTCACGCCTGTAGTCCCAGCACTCGGGAGGCTGAGACAGGAGGATCGTTGTGAGTTCGAGACCAGCCTGGGCTACAAAGTGAGCTCAAGGCCAGCCTGAACAGCATAGTGAGACCCTGTCTCAAAAACACCAGGGCCAGGGATCTAGCTCAGTGGCCTAAGCGCCTGCCTGGCAAGTGCAAGGTCGTGAGTTCAAACCCCGGTGCTGCAAAAAAAAAAAAAAAAAAAAAAGAATCAAGCCAAAGTAAGTGTGAAATCCAACAAGAAAAACATTAAGTCATTGTTATGGTTTGTAGGTGGTCCCCCCCCAAAGCCCCATGTAGTCATGGAAGCGGCTGAATCTAGCATTTGTGATTGACTCGTTGTGTAGCACTGAGATTGGCAGTGTGAGTCTTGCACCCACCCAGGGGTGGAGCCCACATACAAAGTAAGGTTGGAATGGGGGCATGTTTTTTCCCTTTTCTGCACGGTCCACTCTTGCCACTTGCAGCCACCATGAATGGCTGCCTCTCAGCCATGCCACCCTGCCTTGGAACCAGCTGAGTATGGACTGAAACCCCCAAAACTGTAAGAAATAAACCTCTTCTTCCTTCATGTTGGGTGTCAGGTATTTTGCCTCAATGAGAAAAGAGTAACCAAGACAGTCATATAGCTTTATGTCCTGCTTCTAGGAAACATGGTGGTGAGGTACATGTTCCAGAGTCCTTGGACAACCTCACTCCTATAACATTGCTGGTTGCAGGATACATGACCTCTTTCTTGGACTGGTTGCATTCACAGTCTGCAGTTTTCTTTGGCAAGCATTCCATGTTCTAGGCATCAACAACTTCGTGGGTTCTCAACTGCACCTATGGATTCATTACTGCAGCTTCATACAATGCCTTGTCAGGGGTTCCTTAATTGGCCTCTTAGGGCTCCTTTTGAAAACTTGGTACATGAAGCACAATTCACATTCTTATGCCTGTAAAGCCAGGATGCCAATGTCTGGTATCAGTAGGGGCAATAGCAAAGGACCCTTGGGTCATGGTTGCAATGGCCCTGAGTACCTGGAAGGCTAAGTATGTTGAAATGTACCCTACAGAAAAAGTATCCCTTACATAGCCCTTCTCTAGCATGGGTCCTAGGGAATCTCTTCTCAAATAAAAGAGGTGCTCTTTTCCACTCTTGAGGCTGTGGTGGGTGTTGTTTTGTTGATTTCTAAGGAGGCTCCAAAGCATCTTTTTGTCTCTGCACAAAGTTCTTGGTTTCATTTTAAAGGTGGATCTCTTTAGCAATAACACCTCTTTGGTCCCAAATTCTGTATGTGGTTCCTTTTAGGCCAAAGTTTTTTAAAATTTCCTACTTCATTTTTTGTCCCCAGTTCTCACCATAAATCTGGCTAAATGCAACCAGCAGTTTCCATGCCACAGCAGTAACACTGGGAGGCATTGAAATTTTCTCTATCTGTTCAATTAGTCCACAGCCCTTGATCTCAGTTCCCCTCAAAATCTCTGGATAGGCACAAAACAGCCAAATTTTCTTCCAGAACATGACACACATGGCCTCTAATTCAACTGCCAATGTAATCCTTATTCCCAAATGAAACTTCCTGAGTCTGGCCTTTACTGTCTGCATTTGTATTGGCATTCTGGGCTTGTGAGCACTGACCAGAATCACCTATTAGAATGTTTACAGTATTCTGAAACTTCTCTAACATATACCTCCAAATTTGCTGAACTCCTTCCACAAATTAGTTCCAAATCTTTGTAAACCACATGGTCAGGTACATTCATTGTACTGACCCCTTTTTTCTGTACTTATTTTGTCTGTTAGCTTTCCTGTTGCTATATACAATGGGTGAGCCTCACAATTTAAAGGAGAAAACAGTTTATTCAGCTCACAGTTTCAGAGATTCCAGTCCATGATCAGGTGGTTCCAAGTCAGAAACAACATGGTCAAAGGGCTTGGCAGAAGAAAGAAGCTTTATTCATTGTGATTACTAAGCAGAGAAGGGTAACAGTGTCAGAGAGGAAATGGTCAGTGACTAGATGTAGCCCCCAAAGCTATACATTCATGACCTACTCAGAAATGAGCCCCATCCCTTCCCTAGGTGCATCCTAAAGGCTAGCAAGTTGACACTCTTAAAATTAACTGTCTTAGGGCATAAATTCAGACTCAATGCATATAAAAAGATAGATATCATATAAATCATTTTCACTAACTGCAAATTAGAAATCATTAACACAAGTAAAACTTGAAATGTAACAAATTAATATAGATTTACCCAGATTTAAACAACTAATTTATCAGTGAAGAAATTACAAGTATTAGATCATATAGATAAATGAAAACTTAAAAGCTTAGTAAGTTATGACAAGTACAAAGGCAATATTAAGAGAAAGATTTATAACTATAAATGTTGACGTTAAAGAAAAAAATATGGATCTCAAATCAGCAGCCTTCATTTGCAATTTACAGAACTAGAAAAAAAACCAGTTAATGGACAGGGAAAAAATGGATAATAGAAAACTAAGAAAACACATCAACAAAGCCAAAAATGTATTATTTAAAAAATATCAAAAATCTTCAGCTAGATAGGCCCAGAGAAAAATAAGACACAAGCTACTACAATTACACATGAAAATTTGAGTACTACCACTGATTCCACGGAAATAAGGAATAGAATGTAGTACAACAAAAAGTTATACTCTATCAGATCATATAACCTATATTCAATTGGATAAATACATAGAAACTTAAAATGTGTCACTGCTTCATTCTAATAACATTTAAAAAAATAACATGAACCCTTCACAAACTTTTCCAAAAAAATTGAAGAGAAGAAAATACTTGTTTCATTTTGTGATGCTACATTATCCTTACCCAAAATATTAGACAGATATTAAAAGAAAACTGCAGACCAGTAATTTCTGTGGACATGGTGAGAAAAATCCTTCACAAAACACTAGCAAACTGAATATACCAATTTATTGAAAGAATAATACATTATGATCAAGGGAGATTGTTCCTGGAGTCCAAAAATGGTCATTTTTACATAGTGTATTCCAATCATTTTTATGAAAAGATAGACAAATGCCCTAAAATATATGTGGAATCTCTGGAGATTCTAAATAGCTGAAACAATCTCAAAAAGTGTACAAGGCCAGAAGAGTCACACTTACTTATTTCATAGCTTATTTCAAAGCTCTAGAAAAATATTCTCAGTCTGATACACATGTAAAGACAGATACACAAGTCCATAGAATAGAATATAATCCATGAATAGGTTCCTATACATGTGGTTATGATTTTCAACAAGATTGTTGAGATCTGTGTGGCGGATAGTCAAACAGGAAAACTGAATAGCTACAAAACATAGAGTGGAGTAGTATCTTTATCTAAATTTGAATACAAAACCTAATTCAAACCTGTGCCTTAAATTTAATACTAAAGTTAAACATTTTTAGAAGAAAACATAAGACAAAATCTTCAAGATACTGAAATTGTCAATTTCACAGACACTTGCATGAGAGAAAACAAAAGAAAAAATGTAAGAATTGGATTTAGCACAAAATGTTAAATTTTTAAAATCAAAAACACAACAGAGAAATAAAGCAACCTACAGAATGAGAAGAAATATTTGCAAATTATTCAGAATGTATAAAAAAACCTCTCAATAACTCAACAACAATTTCTTCAGCCACAAAACACCAAACAACACAATTGATAAATGGGCCAAGAGCTGGAATAGACATTTCATCAAAGAAGATATACCAATGGAAAATCAACACATGAAAAGTTGCCAATATCACTAGTTATAAGGGAAATGCAAATGAAAACTATGTTTAGATGGCAACTCATACTCGTTAGAATGATACTTCAAAGAAAAATAACTAATTTTAGTAAGGATGTAGAGAAATTAGTGTCTGAGTTCATTATTGTTTGGAATGCAAACTGGTATAGTATTGGAAAGCAGTGTATCAACTTACAATATTAATCATAGAATTACTATATTATTCAGAAAGTCTTCTGGATATACACCCTGAAAAAATTGAAAGCAGACTCTGAAAGAGATGATTGCATACTTATGTTTATAACAGCATTATTCATAATAGCTAAATCATGGAACCAACCCAGATGTCCATTGATGATGGATAAGTTAAGTGTGATAAAAACATATATTGACACGTTATTCAACCTTAAAAGTGAAGGAAGTTTTGACAAATGCTATAATATGGATGAACTTTGAGAAAATTAAGTAAGATAAGCTGGTTTCCAATAATGTAGACTCCACTTAGATATTTAGAGTGCTCTAATTACATGTAGAAAAACTAAAATGGTAGTTTCCAGCAATTGAAGATAGGGAATGGAGAGTTGTTTAATGAATAGATTTTCAGTTTTGTAAGACCAATGGACTTCTAGAGAATGATGGTTGTGGAATTGGGTCAACAATGTGAATGTACTTAAAACCACTGAATGGTATACTTCAAATTGTTAAATTGATAATTTAATGCTATTTGGTTGAAAGTTAGGAGAAAATTCTAATAGTTACTTTTTAAATAAATACTCCCAAATCTTAGATCAAGCACAGAATCTGCTAAAAGCCTTGGAGGACTAAATCAAATCTCTTCCAGTCACGTGTTCTTATTAAGACCTTTGAAGGCCACCACCACATCCCTACTGCACTTCAGAGGTGGAGCTGCCTCAGGCCCTCAGGGACTTGCTACAGGGTTGGCACTGCCTTGCTGCTGCCACAGTTTCTCACAAGATTCCAAGTGCTGAGACTCACCAGGGAAACTAGCATGTGCTCAGCAAAACATACGTGAATGCATATGCTCCTGAGATTTGCCATGTTCAGGTCTCTGTTATTCCCTCTAATAGAACAAATGTTAGAGCTGTGAGGACTGTTGAAAGAGAGCCCTTCTACTACTTCTGTGGGTAATAGATGAGGACCAAGGGGAATGTGCACCAGAAGGAGTGAGGAGCCTGGTAGTACTATCCTCTGGCGATTATTTCAATTCTCACTGCCAAATCGTATTTAAATTTTATGTTCTGTCTCCCATCAGAATTTTGTTCTTTTAATTGTATGACATTGCTATAATTAATTAAATTCCCTGAGGTTTAATTTTCCATATGTAAAAAGGATCATTATTGTGTGAGGATTAACTAAGAATAAATGCGTAACAAAGGTCTTCCTGTGGGTGGTGATGATAAAGGGTTATTACTCTAAAACAAATGAGGCACCTGACTCTCCTTTAGCTTACTGACTAAATTTTTAATGCCTTTTTCTTCCTCCTTCCCATTTCCTACAAATATGGAAAACATTGAACAAGTTGCTGATAGAGACTGAAAAATTATCTTGATATTAATTTCTTTGTGTCAGAACACATCCATAAGATAAATATATTGCATATTTTCTACATTAATGTCTGTATCTGAGGAGATAGGTATCTTCTATTTTATCAGATTTGTGCATCCAGCTGTGTCCCAGAGCAAATGTTACAAAGTTTCAGGTGAAGTGAGGCAAGTTCTGCAGACGGTGGGTTTTACCTGCTTAAAAATATGTACAGTAAGGAACCAGAAGTCTTTTCCTCGTGCTGCAGAAACATAATGTTCGGAGTAAAGTAGCTCATATTATATTTTCTGAAAGACCAGGGGAGAAAAAAAAGCATGATGCTTAAGAAGAAACATCTGTTCACTCTGACTCTTTAAGCTATTTTCAACTTGGAGAAGCAAAACAAAGTGACAGTTGAACTCGTGTGTTTTGTCAGGTTCAGATCTTTAGCTCTTACACAGAAGTCAGCAAGCTGCCATCTGTGTCAACAGGTGGCTTAAATTACATATGATGTTGAGTATTAGAAAAATTAGACACTAATTCAATAAGATACATAAATATTAACTATATTATTCATTATATTCTAAGTAATTTGATAAATTAATTTTTTTCTAAAAAGAGTACTTTGCAGTTTTGATGGTTGTGAGCAATATGTGGTAACAGTTAACATTGAATGTGGGTGAACTGAAGAATAAGAAAACGAAATATCAGCATAGTCAAGATTACCACCCACATTGTCATCATACAAGGAATCATTCATTATCACTTGGTACAAGATACTCCTTTTATCTGTGCAATTTTTATAATTTGATTTTAAAGTGGCACGTTTTGGACTTGGTTTTGTTTATTCACAGAAGCAAATGTACCTACAGGTAGCTAAGGTGATTTACAGGTAACTCAAAGACTAATTACTTACATGCAGATGAGTCAGATTTTACTCCAAATGACTAAAACATGCTATTTTTAATGGCCACACATATGAGCATGATTATAGATGCACAGGTTTAAAACTGATATTGTTTGGAGAGAATTCATGAGTTATGGAGGAGGTGGATGCTAGGTTTATCCATGCTATTTAGCAATGAATATTTGGGTAATCATTGTTAGAAATGGGGTAGGGTCAGTAGTTTGAGGCAAACAATCAGAGCAATAAAAACAATACTTTCTATGTTTGTGTTCTTACACTAAGTAATTGATTTTAAAGAGTGTTGTTAGAGTTTATCCATGTTGGCAGGACTCATATAAATTGAGTCTATTCTGGCAAATCTGATAACCCTTAACAACTTAACACAACACTTGAACGCTGATGGAGATTTGTGGCTCTTCCAGGGCATATAGCTGTATCTCCTCAGCAGACTCAGACTGATCTCCTGCCAGCATGCATTTCCTGCTCTCAGTAGAATGAATTTCTGACTACACTCTTGGCAAGAAAACTCATTTCTCCTGGCAAGCTTTCCCAATGAGTGTCCAAGGTATTGAGATTTCAGGAAAAATCATTTTTCTCAAGAGGTAGCATGACTTCGGTAGATGGCAGGACCCCAGGCAAGCTAAGAAATCTGCTCAGAAGTTTAACAATTACTAAAATGCATTTTATATTTTGGATTCATTCTTTGGCCTTCCATTACCGTTCCCTACTCTGTACCTGAACACATACCAATTACGCTGAAATTTTCTACATGAATAAAATGCCAATTTATGGTGAGTTTGGGGAAGTGTCACTTTGGTTACTAATAACACCCTTTGCAAGTAAAAATATTCACCACTGCACATATCCTGTGTACTTGATCTGTTGTCCGTGTCACTTAGCCAACCTTGACTCTTTTCTGTCGTACAAAAAAATAGTTTCTGATACTCAACAACCAAGGGTACCCAAGTCTTGGCAAGACTGGACATGCAATTTAGATTGGTGCCTATTAGTACCTGGCATCCATTAACACCCACTGCAGGAATGAGTACTTGGCCCAATTTGGGCTGAAGAGAACAATAATACTCTGACTGAGAGCTGTAGGAAAAAGAATCTTGATTTTTTTTTTTTTCTGTTACATTTGAAAGGGAGCAACTGTAGTGTAGCCTCATGCTATGGTAATCGCTTAATTATAAAAGGAAGTCTGTCTAAGTATCATCATCTGAAATGAAATGATCACAAGGTATTACTCAGTTCCCAATTAAAACCTTGTAGCACCTGTCTGCATGAAATAAACATACGTGTCTGCATGAATTAAACATGTAGAAAGACCAATGCAGGAGTTAGACACAATCAGATTGGAAATTCTGATACTTAAAGTCTTTTACCTTTCTCCCATCTGATACACAGATATAGAAAATGGCAATGATGGTTTATTCATGTATTTTTATCTGATCAATTTTATTCCTAAAAGCATTATTTTGTAATAGTGTTTTTTTTGGGGGAGGGGTAGATCCAGTATATCCTCTGCAAAGAGAGAATATGATTCAATCCATTATATGACATTTGACTATTCTGAATGTTTTAATAACTGAGTTTTTCTTAAGCACTTTAATACAGTTTAAAAATAATAATAAAAGCCAAAAATTCTTCAGAAATGCTTTTATCCAAATAAAAAGAAATGTATTTTCCAAAGTTATTGCCTCTTTTCCTTTAAATTTAGCTTTAGAATTCAGTCTTCTGATTTTGGTGACTCTTCTGTAAGTAGTTAATTTTAAGTATTTTAATATGTTTTATATTTCTGAGGTTCATTCCAGAGTCTGAATGTCTTTGGCTATTTGAATTTTAATCATTCATTTTGTCATTTCTTTCAATATTGTTTTGGTGTAAATCAATGCACTACTTCTATTGTATTCGACTAAGTCAATTTTCTATTCAATTAAGACTTACCTTACAATTTAATCATATACTTGTTGAAGTACAATGATCAATTCTACTCTCTAGAGATTTAATTGAAATATGCAGAAATTGATAAAGGTATGTCATTATGTATTTGAAGTGTCATAACTTTTGTTGTTTAGTCATATGAATTAGTTTGTCAGACAACAACATCCTTTTCTGCTACTCTGCATAATTATGCAAGGCCTATAACATTTACATTTCCTTCTTCCTGCATTTTAAATATTGCCATGTTTTCTCTTCTATATTTCTAGTTATCATGTTTGAGTTTACTTTTCCTTTTAAAATGTCAATTTGCATTGTAAGTGGTAGAGAATTGAAATAATCAGTGGAGAGTTTTTAATGATGGTGTAAAATGCCTAATCAATAATTTAAAGATAATAAAATGCAATACAAACTTAATATGACTTATGGTTACCTGTGCTTTCTAAGAGAGCTCATTAAAATTTTTGGTTATGTTTTCTTGATATGTTTACAGTGTATGAACTTTCAACGATGAAAATTGCTACTTTAGAATCAGAAAAGCCAAAAATTACTGTCTTTTGTTCCATGTATTTTTTTCTTTTGTTATCTGTAGTGTGCTGATATTAAGCACGATTAAAAATAATTTCTATATGATAAAAAAACTTTCTTAAGATTAGTTAGCCCTGCATAGACAAAGGCATTTAATTCATCTGTTCATTCAGAGACAAGTAGAAAACACTGCATCTTGATATGAAGGATGCAGTCTTATCAAAGATAATGGAAAGTTAAGTTTTTTAGTAGGACAATATCAATAGTCATTGAAATTAACTAGAGTTCATGGAAAAGCCATGGAGTCTCCAAAGAGAGTATTAAAATAGCTAGGTAATGGATAGTTATAGCTGTACAGACAGATATTTAAATAGCAGAATTCAGAACTTTGAATAACAGTGTTTCAGCATCAAATTACAAGTAGATGTGTAGAATTCATTTTGAGTTTCTAATTTACAAGTTTGATGAAGGATTACCTGATTTATAATTAAGTTAATGAAATATTACCATGCAAATTGAAGCCATTTTTAGTGGTATAGAAATTAAAATGTAAGAAATGGAGAGATATTTAAAATTGTGGAATGATCTCTTTTAAATGAATGACAGAAATTCTTGAGATTTCATCTATTTGAAAACTAGCAAGGCAGATTGCCACAGTGAATTCTTGTAAGGTAGAAGGCCTTTGGGTCAGAGACAGAGAGTTTATTGTAGAAACAGACAAATCATCACAGGTCATTGTGGTGAGGGTCAGGTGTTTCCTCAGCATGCAGGATTTCAGTGGAACCCCCAAATATGAAAACTCCCTCCATGTGTAGAGCTGCGAGTGACCTGTTCATTCCCTCCACACTCATTAGAAAATGAGATCAGCTCAATCTTTTAAGAATGAGAAATAAACAAAATAGTGATGATATAGTAACCCACACAAAACAAAAACAAAACAGAAGGGAAAGGAGTGATTTATCTATTTGCCTAGCTTCTTTTACTTCTTTCTCTGTATATAGTTTCCAGTTTAGATAATGCTTTAAATAAGCTCTCTTCCCTGCATGTTACTGCAGTTCTGACTTCTACACATTCAGAGTCAAGGAAATAATATGCACATTTATAAGAGATGTTCAATAAAAATAAAGCATGAATCTTTTTACATCTTCTCTGTCTTTGCTTGCCAATTTTGTAGCAGGGAATAACAACTCCTAACCTGATAGATGTCAGATATGCCGAATTCATGTCTCCTGCCTATCAAAGAATGAATTTCGAAAACAAAGGAGGTGAAGACTAAGAAAGGCATATTGAAAGAAAGTTCACTAGAGAGACAAGAAGGGTCCTGAAAGTATGTTGTTAAAAGGCTGTTTCTCCAAAAATATTTTATACAGAAAGATTACAATGGAAATACAACTTGGGTAAATTATGATTCATCCATAAGATTACAAGGATAGTTACTTAGCTAATAGTCATTCAATAGGGAAGTGAGGCACATAGCAAGGGTATATGGCTAGCATCATTAACTTTAGCTTACCTACAACTTCTAACATAGAAGAAACAAAAGCATTCCTGAAAAGGAATGGGAGTTTAAGTATGGCTATTATGGTCAGGATGTTCAGGTCACCCACCCATGTGTCTAATGCCCTATGTGGTTGCCCAAGACAAGGTGGTACTAATTCCAGCATCATCTCAAATTGCTGTTTATCTCTGGAAATACTGCAGGCCTGCCCATTGCATCTCCATCTTCAGGTCTGGTCCTTTTCAGATGTGCCTCCAGCCACAATTTTGATGACTTCATCTTCTACACTGAATCCCTCAAGGGCCCAAATCCCTCTCAGACTGCCTAATAATTTCTGCCTAATTTAGCTATCTATAATAATTTTGTCTGTAATAATTTTGATAAACTGACCACTCAGGCAGAAGTACTTGAATATATGTGTTTGAAGTCAGGAAATATTTTGGTAAAGTCTCTAAATGAGAAGTTAAAGCTAGTTAAAGCTGTGCTTAGGCTACTGTTATGTAAACAAACCTCTGGTGAGAAAAGACGTTTGAAATTCTAGACAGGAGTTTTATTTTCCTCTTATGTGATCTTTTCTGCAAATAATCTAAAGAATGAAATGATCATGTGAAAATTGCTGCAATTCACATTTTAGCTACAAATCAGAGAAACATCATTTAGTTGAGTGGCTATCAACTGCTCCATTATCTATCCTGGAAAGGGCTCTTTATCACAGGAAGTGCCATTCACAGCATTGACACTTCTATATGAACAATGATGATTACTAAGGATTATCATGACTTTTAGATGAAGATGATCTTGATTCTGGCTACTTCTTAGGAAAAATGCATTTATTTTGTATAAGTTTATCCTATTTCCCAAGATTATTTAAAGGCAAATATATTTCTTATCCCATCGTGGGTGGAAGGAGAAGAGAATTTAGGATGTTTTCATATTTTGAAAATTCCAAAGAATTGCCTTTTACTGATCAGTGATTAGACTAACACTTAAGAAAATGACTTAAAAAAAACTTAGAGAGTGAGGAAAACAATTATTAATCTAACTCAGATGTCATGTTCTTTTTCTTTAACAGGTCAGACTGTGAATATTTCAAGTTTTGTGGGCCCTGTGCACTCGATTTTAGCTACTCACTTTGCCCTTGTAATATTAAAACAGGCAACATGTAAATAAATATAGAATGCTGTGTCCTTTACTTGCAAAACCAGGCAATGGACAGTCAAATTCAGCCTAGAGCTATCATTTGTAGACCTCTGGTGTAGCATGCAACACTGAAATATTTGTTTTTAATTACTATGACTAAAACCATAAGACTCACTTTATTCAAAACTCTTGAATTAGAGATTTAACTGAAAACACAGCAAAGATATCTGGGAAGTTACAGTCAATGGGTAGAGACAAAGACCAGAGTGTGAGGGAAAATAATAAGCAGAGACACCAAGGGTGGGGGATTATTACCAAATTGATCTCAGCAGTATTCTAAGTACAGAATGCCCAAGGTTAAAGAGTGAGTTCAGAGGAGGTGAGTAAGTTTTGGCCAAGGAGGATATGTCTTTGTAGTACTAATGTAGTGCTAAATGTATTTGTAAGTAAGGTAGAAGGAGTGGAAAAGGGAGATATAAATAATAAATGTAGTCAGAAGACTTTGTAGAAGTCAGAATACTTGTTGATATCCTTTTACGAGATTGATGATAAATTACCTACTCTAGACTTCCCAAACTGTCTCTGTTATGCACTCGGCCACAGCTAATCAGTTTTGCACTTGCAATGTGAGAGCAGGCAATGTGTAAACAAACACATGGAGTTGTATCCTTTACTTACAAAAAATGGTCATTGAAGAGTCAAATTCAACCCAAAACTGAATGCTGGTAAAATACCACCAAAATAACCTATTGATAATGATGAAGTGTGAGTGAGGTAAGATCACTGTCACCACAGAAATTGAACAGTACATGGAAAGGGAAGAGCCAAAGAAGTATGTTTATGAGGTTCTTGTGATTTACTTTGACAGGTATTTCAATAAATAGTATTGATTAGGATTTGGCAAAACTTACAATACAAGCATTAATTATGTTGGTATATTTGGGGAGATAAAGGTTAGGAAAAGTTCTCAAATAGTAAATAGTCATATTTACTATTAGTCATATTTACTATAAGAGCTGCGTATTATTCTGAAAAAGCAATATTTACTCAGCAAATATTAGGTGAGCAGACTGCTTTTTAATTAAATGGGGTTTCACGAACTTCCTAAAAAAAGAGAACAATTGATTTTTAACTTTATCTTCTTGGTAAAAAATTCCCAAAATATTAAAAATCACATGCTTGCAAAAGTTGACTAGGAAATGCAGTGAAAACAGTAAGATGAGGGTCTAGATGGTTTTAGTTCTCTAAGGAACTAGAAATAGACCTTGGAGAATGGAGCCAATATAGCACCTGAATAAGATACTATGGTGACTGTTTCCTTGCAGAAATACCAAGTTGAAGAGATGTTCATGCATCAAAAGCTAAGAAAATCATGTGTGGAACTGTCCTATCCTGTCTGGTTTTACTATAACAAAATAGAAATGTGTTGAAGAGAAGTTGCCTGTATCGCCCCTCCATACCTACAAACAGTCAAGTTTGGAGAAGGATACTTCCAACTTGGGACAGGAAGAGAAAATTAAAACCATGCCTTAGACTTAATTCCCAGGACCAAGACCGGTATAGTGAAACACAAAGCCTGATGATCTTGCACTGCCAAACAAAAGCCCATGGAATAAACCAGTGTACCTAAATTAGGTCAAATTGCAGTGACCAACCTTAGGCAACACACCATAGAGCAGGACTCCACCCCCTGGGAAGAAGGACGTGAATCCTAGCACAGGGCATTGACTTAGAGCAGTGTCAGAAAGTGGCAGAAACTAATGACCCCACAGATAGGCCAGAACTTAACGATGGAGCGTTACCCCATTGTCCAGCTTTTTGGGTTGCCTGTGCCACTTGAATCAGGAGGAATTGTCCTGATCCGTGTATTCAATATATAATAGTTTTTGTATTTAAGTTAAACATAACTTTCTTTATTTTAAGATATTTTAATATGATGACATTAAAAACAATAAAAGGCAAGTGGGCCACAGTTTGAACATACCTGGTCTAGACCTTTGGGGAAATGGCATCAGGGGAAACTTGTGTACCAATGGAACAAACTATAGTTTGGCATACATTATTTATGATTTTGGAGTGGGCTAAGAGCATACCTGCCTTTCTTCTAAAATGTGCAGGTTACTTCAACTGCGATACACAGGTGCAGCCCAGCCTGAGGGACTGCCTGTACCATACATAGTCTCAATCTTGTACACCATGTCTATCACTGGGTTACTCTTAGCAATCAGGGCTCCAGAGCATACTAAGAATGAGACAGAGTACTGCACCTCAGTAGGCAGACTCATCTTTCAGCTTATGCTGCTGTTCACTGTGAGGTGAACCTCAGTGCACTTGTGAGAATGTACATGTTCAGACAGCTGTGAAACTCAGACATGACTTGGTTTATCATCGCCTTAAGTGGCTAAAGAACTGTTGTCTTAGTTACTTTCCTCATTGCCAAGACACGATATTTGACACAATTTAAAGGAGGAGAGGTTTATTTTGGCTCCCATTTGAAATCATGGTCTCTTGGCTCCAAAAAAAAGAAGCAACATAGCAGGCAGGTGTGGAAAAAAAGCTGCTCAGCTCATGGCGA
Source organism: Cuniculus paca (assembly GCA_004365215.1). Lineage (NCBI taxonomy): Eukaryota > Metazoa > Chordata > Mammalia > Rodentia > Cuniculidae > Cuniculus > Cuniculus paca. The sequence goes on along the minus strand of RJWT010009940.1, from coordinate 2,449 downwards.
ATAGGAAACACACACACACACATACACACACACATAGAGAGAGAGAGACAGACAGAAACAGAGACAAAGAGAGTCAAGGGAGATATATCTTTGCAGGTATACATACAGTAATCTGCAATTTCTGAGGGGGCTCCACCTCCAACAGCAAATGAGCTATAACGTCACATAATCCAATCAATTGCCTTCTAACAAATGAGGTTTTGGGGACTTTTTAAATATGAACCATAACTTTCTGTCTCTGATTCCCAAAAGACTCATTCACATCTCCTTCTGCAAAGTGCATTTAGTCCATCTCTAAGAGTTACCAAAGTTTTAAGAATTCTAACATTGCTGAAATATCCAAGTCCAATGTGTCATCTGAGACTTAAGAAAACTCATAGCTGTGGGCAGCTATAATATCAAAAAGTTAAACACTGCTGATTTACAATGGCACAGAGTTAAAAAAAAAAAAAAAGGACCAGTGGAAACTAAGTAAGACCAAAACCCAGCAGGGTGGATATTAAATCCTGTAGTTCTGTGTCCAACTCCCAGAGCAAGGTGTAGCAACAAGTTGTAAACTCCTAACAGCCTAGGTGACTCTTCCACAAGGAACTGCTGGTGGTGATAGCCCTCAGCTTCTCTTGTGCTGGCTTTCTTTAGACATTGCACATTCCTACCATTTCCAACTTCCTGGGGTCTTCACTGAACTTTCCACTTTACTCTCACAGCTTTGTGTACTGCCCTCCCATGGATACACTGCTTGGTCTCCCAGATTTTCTTCTGAAATCTGAGTAGAAGTCTCCTGATCCTACAACTTTTGCATTCTGTTCCTGACTCCAGCAGGATCCAAGTCTGTTTGAATCACAGCAGCAGAGACCTCTGAATATCTGGAAAGTCAAGCACTGTGAACTAAATCCTGGGAAACAAATTCCTTCTGAGGTCCTACTAAGCAGAGTGTCCTAGGTCCTCATCTCAAAGCAAAATCTTCCACTTTTATGATTTTCAGCATGTGAAAGGGAGGGTTTTTTTCATTATTTCTCACAGGTCCTTGAGGCACCCTTCTTATTTTCCTGTTGTTAAGTACTTGGCTTCATTTAACGTAGTGTTTCCAATAATCAAGCTCTCTTGTTCAAACTTCGCCAGTCTTTCTTTTAGGGTAAGTGAAAACTTTTCAAATGGGATTTTTTTAGTCTTGATTTTTATTATAAACCTGGCTAAATGCAGCAAGGGATATCTGTGCTATAGCCTAACTGGCAATTTGGCTTGAAATTTCTTTCATAAGATCAATTAATTCACAGCCCTTAATCTCAGTCTCCTTCAAAGTATTTGGACATGGACACATATAGTCAATTTTTTCCCAGAGCATAACATGCATGGCCTAAAGTTCTACTACAGTGGTGTTCTTAGTCTCTACTGAAACCTCTTGATCCTGGGATCCTGGTCTTTACTGTCTGATTTTTATCAGCATTCTGGTCTTTGGATCTCCAACCAGAATCTCCCATCAAGCTAAGCTTCCAGCATTCTAGGGCTAGTTCCCCACCTGGTATCTCCAAACTTTTCTAAACATCTTTAGCAAACCAGTTCCAATCAATGACTGTTAAATGACATGGTTAGATAGTCATAGTAATAACACTACTATTAGTACAAACATCTGTTTCAGTTATTTTCCTTGTTGAGATACAATATCTGGCACCTACAATTTAAAGGAAGAAAGGATTATGCTGGTTTATGTTTCAATCCATGTTCAGCTGTCTTCAAAGAAGAAACAGAATAGCAAAGGGGTACAGTGAAAGAGAAATTGCTCACCTCATGGTAGCCCAGATTCAGACTCAAGGGGAGAATGGAGAAGGAAGATATACTCATCCAAGTCAAGCCCACAGTAACCCACTGCTTCTGACAAGGCCCATCCTCCTAACAGCTAGGCAGTTATAATTTTTTCCATAATTTATTTACCTTCCAAACACATGAAACTTTGCAAGCTATTTCAGATCTAAATTGTAACAACTGCCTTTGCTGACACTAATATAACTTCAGAAAGCAGAGTATGCTGCACTACCACATTCACTGGTGGATAGGCTGGAGTAGCAAATGCAAGATTTTGTCGTGAAACTTATTGCTGAGCTAGTGAAATTTCACACAACTGTCTTCACCAGTCTGCCAGTGGAGTGAGCCCCTGAAACAGTGCCAACACCCGTGGAAGAATGACATCTTGTTTCTTTTGGACTCATATTTTGACTAGCATCATGTCTGACTAGTTTCAGCAGTCTTGTGTCATGAGCCCATCTCCAAAATCATCACCACAGACCTTGGCATAATGCTGGTGTTATTTAGGTCATAGTAGGCTGGAGGCAAAGTGTGATATAGTTAGGGCATTAACTTGGAAGTTACACAGTAACAAAGACAACTACAGCAAGTCCGTTTAATGGTAACTCAGCCCAGATCTGGGCAACTGTGAATGAGACATCTGAGC
>RJWT010009939.1:0-24686 GCA_004365215.1 Cuniculus paca | reverse complement strand
TGAGTGTTACGGGTATATTCACAGTGTTGTTGTAATTTGTAAATATGGGTTATCTTTCTTTTATTTTATTTAGAAATATTTTATAGTTCCAGTATACAAATCTTTTATTTCCTTGGTCATACACATTACATTACCCAGAAATGTCTAATTTTATTGTTGCTAGTATAAATGAGATTATTTTATAAAGTTTTGGATAGTATGTTATTAGTATTAAAAAATTCTAAATTTGTATTCACTTGAAACTTTACTGAATTCATCTTTGAGTTCTAACATTTTATGCTGATGTCTTTCAGAGTTTTTTGTGTCTGTATAAAGTCATATTGTCAGTTTATAGTGACAGTTTAACTTCTTATCAGGATGCCTTTATTGCTTTTTTTTTTTTTTTCCAGCACCGGGGATTGAACTCATTACCTCACACTTGCCAGGCAGGCGCTTAGGCCACTGAGCTAAATCCCCAGCCCTTATTTCCTTCTTTTGTGTAATTATTCTTTAGTACTGTGTTAAAGTAATGAGGTGGCCATTTATTGTTTTATAGTTTGTTGCATTATAGTGTGTTTTCCTAATTTTGTATTTTGTTTGTACATTGCCTGGTTCTTCAGAGGTACTTTTAAAGAATTAGGTTTTGGTTTTGTTCATCTTCTTTATTGTTTGTCTTTATTTGTTGTATTATTTTCTTTGGTATTTCTATTATTATTGGTGTTCTCGTTTACTTTTTTTCTAACCTGTTGAAATTCTAGCTCATTAGCATCTAAACTTTTAATATTGATAATTTGTACAAATTTGTAAGTTCTTGTTTACTTACAGACTTTAGCTGCATCTCACAAAGTTTTATGTTCAGGATTTTCTTTTTTCTTTTTTTTTTATTCTTATTAAGGCTAGGAAATTTTATTGGAGAAAAGGAATGGGGAATAGAAATGGGTACTAGCTACTGAGAGATAGGAGGAGTCCCAAATGGATTTTCCAGCATTTTGATTCTTTAAAACTTTTTGATTTATTGCTACATTTTAGATGTACCATAATGATAACATGTACATAATGATAACACTCATCATGGATTTTCATTATTTCTCAAATACTGTGATTTACTTTTTTTTTTTGGTCTTGGGAATCAAACTCAGGACCTCACGCTTGCCAGACAGGCGCTGTGCTGCTGAGCTGTATCCCTGGCCTGTGGTTTGCATTTTCACTGAAAGGTTCTTAGCTATGTGTTTTCTAGTTTTCTAGTATTTAGAAAATTTTAAGTTGTTTGTTATACATTTCTAGTTTATGGCATTATTCTCAGAGAATATTGTCTGTATGATATGGACATTTTGAATGTACAAAGTCTTCTTTTATGGACCAATATGTAGTACATTTTTTGAATATTTTTATATGCTTGAATAGAAAGTGAACTCTTGGTTATAGGTAGAACTGGATAGAGTAGCTCAGATGACTTAGATTGTTTTTATTTTTTTTATTTTTTTATTTTTTTTTGCGGCACCGGGGATTGAACTCACGACCTTGCGCTTGCCAGGCAGGCGCTTAGACTGCTGAGCTAGATCCCCAGCCCTCTTAGATTGTTTTTATATACTGATGAAAAATATGGAGATTGATGGGGGTAAATATTACTGAGATGATAGTGGAAACTTGAGAAGAAAGATTTGGGTGTGTTGGCAGTAAACATGTTGTGAAGAGAAAATAGATCTAAGAGAAGTGCTTTAGTTTTGTTTGTTTAAATATGTATTTCATAATGTATATTAGTTTTAATGTTTTAAGAGTTTAATGTTTTCTTTTTTTAAATTAATAGACTTTAATTTTTAGGACACCTTTTACAGAAAAATTGAGCAGACAGCACGGAGTTTCCATTGTCCCCTACAGTTTAGCGCTGTGCATTAGTGCAGGACATTTGTTAAATCTTTAAAGTCTATAGTTTACTTCTGTCTGTATATACAGCACTGTTAGGTCAGATGTTTAAATATATAACTTTGTTACTCCGCTTTATAGATTCAGCATGCAACCGCATGGGTATTAAACTTTTATCTTCTTTCCCATCCTTAGTTTTATTTTGCTTATTGTTGTGAATTAATACTTTGATTGACTGCTGCAGATTTTTAAAAAAATTTTTTTCCCTAAATATAAACTAGAATTTCTAAATTTGGTGTACTTATTACTTTTAAAAAATCATGCTGGGTTGGGGGTATAGTACTGGTATATATATATAGCTCAGTGATGGAACACAATTTTGTGTGTGTGGTACTGGGATTAAACTCAGGGCAAGTTGTGTCTCCACCTCTTTAAAAAATTTTTAAAAAAGTATTTTGAACTACAGTCTTACTAAGTTGCTAAATTGCCCATGATGGGCTAGAACTTGTGATCCTCCTGTGTCAGCCTTTCAGAGTGCTGGGTTTACAGGTATGTGCACTGACATTGACATGCTGGACTGTGTTGGGGCACTTGCCTACTATGCATATGGCCCTGAGTTCAACCACTAGCACTGCAGGCATGCATAGACAAACAAAAACAATATCATGCTGTGGAAAAGTAGAGTTGCTAATGTATAACTGTTACTGAATTTAACAGTTCCTAAGGTACAACAGAATAGATTATACATTGAAAAAGCCTTGCTTGTATTAAAGATAAAATTGTAAAGCATAAGTGTTCAGTTACATTGGTTAAAATTACCGAATAAAGCTGCTTTTCACCTTCTCTGTCTTCTTCACTTTTCGTTTTTACCAGTGAACAGCTCTGCGCTTTTTGTTACTGTGGGGAAAAAAGTTCCTTAGGACAGGGCGACTTAAAACAATTCAGAGTAACACCTGGATTTATCTTGCCGTGGCAAAGCCAGCCTTCTAACAAGGACATTGATGACAGCAGCAGTGGAACCTATGAGAGAGTACAAAACTCAGCTCCACGAAGACAAAGAGGACAGAGAAAGTAAGCAGTTTGGAATTTAAATTGGTGGGATGAAACTGTATCTAATTAATTGTTTATAAGTTTATACATGGAGTTCTTACTGTTAAAGTTTCTCATATTTTCCAAATTCATGAAGTATTTTATGACTGTTAACCTAAAATAGTCCTTTTCTCAAAATTTCTTATTTTTCAAAGATTGTTAACTTAGTTGTACATTAACAAAATTAGACAATAGTTAGCTTTTGGAGAAAGTTTTAAAAATGTAAGTCAAGAGGGGAGTTCATGGGATTTATCAGTAGAAAGAAGGTAAACACCACTGAAGTCCTGTCTTTCCACTAAGTTTTTAATTGTTTGTATGAATATAACATAATAGTTAAACCAGAATTGGTGCAACAGGGTGTGGTGGCTCACACCTGTAATCCCAGCACTAGGGAGCCTGAGGCAGGAAGATCCATGAGTTCTAGGCCAGTTTGACTATATGTAAGGTCATGGCCTGCTTGAACTATATAGCAAGACCTTGACTCAAACAAATAAACAACCCCTAAACAGACCAAAAAAACCCCAGAATTATTTTCACTGTTCACACTTTTCGTGTCATTCATTCATTTATTCATTTTGTCATTTAATTAAATTCTTCTTTGGAGAATGTTGAACTGTTCTGTCAATTCTAATCAGAACCTGGCTCTCTTTTTTTCTCTTGATCCTTTTCTTTCTGTAACTATATACTTAGGATTCCTTTTCTAAAGATACCAAAGACAATATTTTAAGAAAATAAAATGTTTTGGCAACCATATGTATGTTACCCAAAACTCTTGTCTAAATAACACTTTTAAAATACTTGTTACCCAAAGCTCTTGTCTGATAATGCTTTTAAAATACTTTGCATCTGTTGATTAAGGGAAGGGAAGTTTCTGTTGTTGACAAGGCAGCATAAAAATTAATTTAGCTTGGAAGGCTGACCTGTGCTGTTCCTTGCGGGTGATGATGTAATCATCCAAGTGCCTGTCTGGCATATCTCCAAATTTGAGCACTAAAGCGTTGTGCTGTACTTACTTGATTGGCTTATTGATTTGAACTGCTGCCAATGCCTTGAAGACTAGAAAATGAAACAATAACAGGAATCTTTGTAAAGAATTTAAGGTAGAACAGTTTAAGGAGGCTTAGAAGTACTGTATTTGGAGAATCATGTTTTTAAAACTGTACCTAAGCTTTTTTTTTTTTTTTTTTTTTTGCGGCACCGGGGATTGAACTCATCACCTCCCTCCCACTTGCCAGGCAGGCGCTTAGGCCACTGAGCTAGATCCCCAGCCCTTGTACCTAAGCTTATTTATAAACCCTATCTGTTATTATTTGGGTGCTCACATGTACACCCAAAGTCCAGCAAACTGAAAATGTCCACCAATATTTAGCAAGTTTTATAGACCAGAACACACTGCGTGCTATATCCTTACATTCTTTGGTAATGGCAGTTAGGTAAAATCTTATTATAAAAGATAGAATTAGGCTTTATTTTGTTATTTATTTTATAAGTGAAGTTAATTTTTAGTGAAAAATTTTATAAGCTCAGAAAATTGTATAAAAATAGTTTTGGCGTAATGAAAGTTGTTGTATATACTTAGTGCTTACCAAATTTATTAAGTAATGATAAAATCCATTAATGAAGTACACTTAGAAAATTGGCGACCATGTAGGGGTAAACAGTCAGTTCAGCTTCGTAATAATTTCAAATATTTATAAAATATTTTACTAATGAAGTATAAGCAGCTGGTTGATTTTTTAAAAATTCAACAGAAAACATTTCTACAGTGGTTGTCCTTATTTGTACTAAATATAAGACTATATAATCAAGGGTGGTTCTTTTTTTTTATTATTATTCTGGTTTTTTTTGTTTTATAACTTGAAATTTTTTGGGTATATATTTCAGTTGACTTTTCCTAAGCAGTGCTGTCATCTTTAGGATTGACATTGGCATTTGATATGGTGTATATATACATCATATCATATGGTGTATACATATGTGTATGTATACACCATAACCTGATTTAAATTTTTAGTTAGAAACTAATTACTGGTAGTAATAGACTAGTTAGTCATTCCATTGGTTTTTACTTTCCCTTATCAAATACCGGTACCTAAAATAGTACATTAATATTTATAAATGAACTCTGTCATTCTTTATTTTTTCCAGTAAAATAACACTGATTAGTTATAAAGAATGTATTTGTAAGATCAGACATATTTGTAGAAAACAATTTGTTCTTATTTCATTGTGGGCATTTTTAAAAATGAGAATTTAAAGTTAGCATAGCATGCTGAACCTTTTTCTAATGCTGAACATAAAAAAGTGACTGGTTTTTATATGGTTTGATATTTAAATGTACTTACCGAAATATGTTAATACTTTTTTTCTTTCAACGATTCCAGGTAAAAAAAAGTTTAGTACCCTGGTCATTGTGCTGATTTTCTCTTAATAGGAATCATGATAAATATCCAGCATACAGAAGTGCAGTGAGTTATATCTATATTCAATAGTGATTTAATCCAGAATTATCATCAGGTTAAATACTATGATATTAGGAGAAAATTTGAGTTTTAGTGGTAGCCATCTGATTTCCCATTATTAATTTTGACCACAGTGGTCCTCTTTGTTTACTGAATGATCTTAAAAAATACCTAAAATGTTAGGATTTGAAAGCCCAAAATCTCTCATATATTATATACTTTATTCATCATTTTTTTAATATTCTAGTTTTAAGTGTTACACTAGCTTCATTAGCCCCCACCCCGTGCCTTCAGTAGCTATATATATATATATATATATATATGTGTGTGTGTATATATATATATATATTTTTTTTCCCCCATGATTGGTGAGGTATGGTCTTGTTTGAGACTTATTCAACATCATGCCACCAACCAGCTGTTGAGATTTTGTCAAGGGAACCATAAGAAAGTACAGCTGACCTTTTCCATTCCCCCTATCTCCCTTTGCACACTGTGTAGCAGGTTTTCATTTTCTCAGGAAAATAACCTTTCTTCATGTAAAATTAATTGCCACCTGTGCTGTGGCAGTTTCTATTAGATGAAGCATATTAAATTTTCTGATGAAGCTATGTTTTACAAGCATTTTAGTAAGACCAAAGGGAATTTGAGTTTTATGTGTTAAAACATGGTTCCTGATAGAATGAGTCAATTTTTTAAAAATTACATTACAGAATGGAAAAATAAGTTTGCAACTATAATTTTAATACTTTATTATGGGTTTGTAGACACTTAGTTGTTGCTTACAAGAATAATATGGCATATACATTAACATTATACTATGAATGTTAGTAAGAGATGAATTTAAAAGTTGTTTAATCACAGTTTATGCATAATAAATTAAAATTGACTTGGCAGTGCATCATACTTAAGTTTTATAAAATGAAATGATTTTCTATTTGTTATCACTTTCAAAGGCATTTATCTTATCCCACTTTATTTTCAGAGAACGAGCTCTTCAGCAGACTATGGTGTCTTGTGTAAGTGTAAGCACCCAGACAGTTGCAGATGATCAAGCTGGTAAATTATGGGATGAGCTCAGTCTGGTTGGCCTTCCAGATGCCATTGATGTCCAAGCCTTATTTGATTCTGCAGGTAGGGGCCTTTCTTCAGTAACAATTGCCTCATGTTCTGGAAGCATTTAAATTTTAGTCCTTCACCAACTTACTCAGTAATAAATATTTTTCATGCAGAAGTAATGAGGATCATGTTATCAAACATGTAATTAGTAACTATGCCTACTGGGTAAAAGAAATTGTCCAATTATGTTTACCTGTCTTATTTAAAATCTACACAGTGATAACACTGGACTGGATGCTTTTATAAATGCATTTACTCTGGTGTAAATAGCAGTACCTTGAATACCTGGTAAATGAGGAAAGGCATACATTTGAATGGGATAGGTGAAAACTTGGAAACATGAGGGTCTGGATTTGTTTTCTTGGCAGGGGAACAATTGCTCTTAGCCACAGGGGTTCCCACGTAATAATAGTGTAGCAACTCCAGTGTGTTGTTGGAATTTTAAGTAAATCTCTTTGTATGTTTGAAGTGCTGGTGGATAGTGGCTCAAGTGCTGTGTGATGAAGCATTTAAGGACTGCGTGGCTGTTGATGAATTGTGCCTACTCTTCCTTATATTAGAGGGAGCAGAATCATATGTGTCATTTTCCTTCCATATATTTCCTTTGTCAAATAAAACAGTGATAATGATATTTAAAGAAAATGACTGAAAACTAACTTGTGCTTGTTGAAGAAATGATCACTAATGAGTAATTCTCAGACTTTCATGTGCATCAGAATCACCAGGAAGGTTGGTTACAGCTCACTGTTCTACTGCATGTGTTTTTGATTGAGCCAGTCCTAGCCATGTGTGAACAGGTTCCTAGATGGGTGTCAGTGCTGCAGTTCACAGACTGGAGCATGGCCTGAGAAAGGCTGCTTAATGAATTAGAGAGGCAGCACACCATTGTGTCCTCACACATTAGGAGTTTATTTTGAAACTTCATGTATTTGTTTGCATTCATATTTTTGATGTTTACTCATTTACTCCTTTTCACTTTCAAGGCACTTGTTGGGCTCATCACCGTTGTGTGGAGTGGTCACTAGGTGTGTGCCAGGTAGAAGAAGCATTATTAGTAAACGTGGACAAAGCTGTTGTCTCAGGGAGCACAGAAGTAAGTAGAAGGCACCAATATTTAAACTACAATTTTATAACTTTCACTTTATTTAACATAAAGATTTACTTACAAGAATTATTTATTAAATGATTACTGTGGTATAAAAACCCTGAAAATAGGAAATGAGTTTTTTATCAAAAGTAATATGTACAAACAGCTGTAATATGGTATGATTAATAAACGTAAATATTTTATGTTTAAATCAGAAATTAACATTTTTAGAAATGGGAATTACTAACTACACTTACACATCCATGTGGTTATTCTTTAAGACAAAATGACTTGATGAAGATTTAAAATAAGAGAGACAAGATTTGATACATCTTTTTTCCACAGTGCGGAATAACTCTGCTCAATATTTTAAACATTGCTGGGCATGATGGCACAAGCTTGGAGGCTGAGGCAGGAGGATAACTGTGACTTCGAGGCCAGCCTGGATTACATAGTGAGTTCAAGGCCAGCTTGAACTACATCGTGAGACTGTGTCTCAAAAAACAAAAACAATATTTTAAACATTGATAAAAGTATTTCTTTTTCATCCAGTTAGCAATTCAGTTAATCTTTTTGAGACTATGCCACTTTTTAAAGCTTTTACAGTTATTTTCATGTGCTTTTGAGGCAATTACAAAAATAAATTGCATTACCTTTCATCTATAAAAGCAGCAAACTCTGTGAAGTAATAATGCTTTGTTATCTTCAAATTCTTTTTGGTGTTTGACAAGTGTATTTGGGAGAAATGAGACAGCCCTTCTAAAGAAACACTTAAACTAGAAATTTTGTCTGTGGAAACTATATAGACTTCAATCAATAGAATATAGGTAAAGCTTTCAAAAGTATGTTGGGACAAGGACATCAATTCAAGCAGTATTCTGTTACAGCATCAGCTTTACTCAGATTATCAAAAAGGCTTCATTCACATAGATGAGTCACTGTTGCCTTAAGGAGAGTCAGACCAGAATACTTGTTTTAGAATTCAAGATTATACTGAAGTACATGGCATCAGATTTTGAACAGTATAATGCCTAATAGTATACTGCTTAGCTTGGACATACAGTAGTACCTTGATTCACACATTTATTTTGTTCCATGTTTCTAGGGAAGATGGCCCCTTTTGTGTTTATGACCCAGTGTGGCACATGGAAGCCAAATTTTGTCCAGTGTTTCTGTTTGTGAACCAAATTGTTTGCAACAGAAGCATTCATGAACCAAGGTATTATTGTACTTATTAGATGGCTAGATGAAGAGTGTGATGGATCAGTGATAACCACCTCTTTTACCTTAGAAGTATTTTTAGGGGGAAAAAAGTATTTTTAGGTTATTTGCATTGAAAATACTGTAACGAGGGCTGTTAACAGAGGCTAAAATGATCTTTGTGGTGTAAGACTAGAAATGGAGAAATCAATAAGGTTTATGTGATATTTATCAAATGGAGAAATTTATAATGTACACATACAGATTTCCTAGCTCTGTTTGCTCAGAGATTAGTTAAAAGAAGGCTTGCTTCACCCTATCCTTTTTGGACAAAAGGTACCATTTCTGTTTTTTGAATACTTACTGATTAATATTCAAATGTTATTCAGAGATTAAGGCTATCCTTTATTCTTGGTGGAGGAATCATAGAGGCTAGGAAGACTTGCATTCCTTCTGACTCTGGCTAGACATTGGGGGCTTACAGACCTAAGCTAGTTAAATGCTAATGGAATACTTGGAACAGTAGTTGGGAAGGAGATTAGAAGGAGCTAGTGACAGTATTGTCAAACCTTTGCTTCCCTACTAGATTCAGTCACTGAAAACTTAACAGTATGGTCAGTATTTTATTGCTATTTTTGCTGATTTTTGTTTGTTTTGTTTTCTCCTTTACTAAATAGGCATAGGATGGACCATTAAACTTGAACTGTGCCCTTAAGAAAGGAAGGTTTGTCTCACCGACAAAATTTCAAATATGCAGCAACACATTAGTTAACCAGGCTTTGAGGAAGCAGGTACCTTCATACTTTGCTGGTACAGGTGCAGATTGTTACCGGTATTCTGGAGGAAATATAAAACAAACTGCAAACTAGGCATGGTGGCGCTCACCTATAATTTTAGCACTCAAGAGGCTGAGACAAGAGGACTAGTGTGAGTTCAGGGCCAGCCTGGGCTATTTAGTGAGTTGAAAGCACACGTAGTAGCTTCCTATCTCAAAAAACAAAACAAAACAAAAAACTGCATATGTATTTACCCATTGATTCTTACAAGAATCTATCTTGAATATGCTTCCAACAGTACAAAAATCAGTGTCATTGACAGTTACTAATTAGATCATTGCTTAGTTTGGAATGTATTGGAAACAACTTAAGAGCCCACATATGTTGATTACTTAAATAGTTGAATAAACTAATACATCTGTGCCAGGATTACTGTGTAATAAAACACATTGAGGGTATCTCTGAGTTGTTGTGGGATGGTTTCTATCACACATTATTAAGAGAACAATAAGTGAAAAAGAACAGTTATAGTGTGGTGCCCTTTATGTAAGAAAAAGGCAAGATAAGAAAATATACATGTATATGCTTATTATAAAAAACAGAGGGAGATTAAACAAATCAAAGAGATTGATTACTAATAGTAGGTGAGTGAGAAAGAGGTAGAAGGAAGGGAATAAAGTTCCATCTAGCAAGGGTGAAATGTGAGGAGCACTTCTAAGGGTGTTACTGGTGGTGGTGGTGGTGGTGGTGGTGGTGGTATTGGTGGTGGTGGTGTGTGGTCTAGCTAAGATTCTTAGTACATATTCTGCAAATGAGCCCAGATATTGGGGATCCAAAAAGGAGTAGCAAAGTTCACACTGAAGGGGGCTGGGAATAAAAGAAGTAACCTAAGTAATGGTAGAAATTGTACTTTGATTAGATAATGTAAAGCCAAAGAAAAGAAGAACTATGTAAATGTGCTGTAATCTGATTTGTGGATTTGCTTCTTATTGGAGTATGGGTTAACATTTTTAGAACTATATATGTACTGTAAGTGAACAAATAAGTAAATCAATTGCGGATAACCAGAGTTAGGTTTCTTGTGTTGAAGAAAGTAACTGCAAATAGGGATTATTCTTTTTTTGCCCACTTGTTTCCTTCCCTCCTCTCTCCTTCCCTTTTTTGAGGCATTGTCTTGCTATGTAGTGCAGACTGCCCTTGAACTCACTGTGTAGCCCATGCTGCCCTGGAACTCTCAGTGATCTTCCTGCCTCAGCCTCCTGAGTGCTGAGATTGCAACCTGGCTGGTTGCAATTACAAATAAGGAAAGACTAACTGAACTTTGTGGTGTTTGAATCAAATCAGAAGGATATGGTGCTTTGCAATGTAAAGTGAAAAAAAAATCTGTTGGAGTCTGTGTTCCTCATTTCACTCCACAGTTTTTTAGAGGAAGGGTAAACAACAGATCTGGACTCTGTATTTGTGTCAGGGATCCAGAGGACTGCCTCTACATTTGGAGATTTGCTTGGATGCGTGGGACTCAGCATAGAGCTGTAAGGGCAAAGATTTACTACTGTGATACTAGATGGATGTGCAGTGGAAGGTTCTCAATGGAAAGAGACCCCAGCATGGTCTTGAAGAATTCACAAAAAGGCAACCTTGTGCATTCTCCTTCCTATGAGAAGTCACACAGAGTACTTTCTTTCCTTAGCAGTGAAAATAAAGCAGCATGCATATGATGCCCCAGGAAGCTGAAGGTTATTATTGAGTGCTGGTCTCCTAGTCACCCTTTGTCTGGTTTGTATGGCATTTTTAGACTCAGGGAAGTAATCACAGGGGTAAGCTGCATCATTTCATATTCTGGGCACAGGAAACCATGCATATCTGTTAGGGAACCTTCCCAGACCAAAGTTCCCAGAAGTCAGTCTTCGAACACCAGGCACACAGACCTTTCTAGTAGTCTGGGACCTTCTATGTTAGCACATTTTTACACAGTACAGTAATTGGAAAATGGCTCAATTTCAACATATTTCTCTTTAGAGGCCTAAAAGTAGGTATTGTGCAGTATAGTGTTGAATTAGTGTCCATTACAGGGAGGATATAAGAAGTGCTGTAGTATTATACAGAGGAACTTTGAAACTTTAAGCAGAAAAAAGATAGTACCAGCGGTACTTTTGATTGCAAATAGCAGAAAAATCGTGTATTTACTCTGATACACATCTTAATATTAATATACATATTAGTTTAGTTTAGCTTAGTTTTGTTTTGTTTTTTAAAGACAAGGGCTCACTATGTAGTTAAGGTTGATCCTGAAATTACTGTTTAGCCTAGGCGTGCCTTGAACTCACAGCAATACTCCTGCCCCAGCCTCTAGAATGCTGGGATTACAGGCATGCACTCCACACCTGACCTTAGATATTTCTTCTAACTAGCATGAGCTTGATGTTATTTCATTCTCATACTTTAATTCCTTTGCATTTTTATATTTAACATGCATTTCTTGCAAGTAATAGCTTTGTTTTTAATCTAAACTGACAGTTCTGTCTTTATTGGGGCATTTAGTCATACATGTAGTGTGATTAAGGTCTTTCTGTTTGTTTTTTGGTTGTCTCCATCTCATTTCCATTTCCCTGCATTCTTTTACATTGAGTGTTATGATTTTGTTTTACAGTCTTTGTTAGATTATTACCTGTAACTCATTGATACTTTTATGGTTGTTTTAACTTGTATAATATCTTTCAGTTCCTTCAGTCTACTTTCAGGTGCTGTTGTATAGTTTCATCTGTAATAAAAACAAACTTAAATTTTTTTCCCTTGGATTTTGGTGCTGTTGGTATTGATTAAAAAAGAAATTCATACTTCTGTGTATGTTCCTTATTCCTTTGTGTAGCCCTAGGTTTTTTATCTGATACCATGTTCCTTCAATGTGAAAAATATTCTTTAACATTTCTTGCAGTGTAGGTCTGTTGATGGTGAATTATTTCAGCAGTTATATTTCTGAAATATTTTACCTTCATATTTGAAAGATTTTTGCCTGGTACAGAACCCCTCCTCCCCCAGTACTTCACAGAGATACTGGTCTTCTTGTGTTGTATCTCATGAGGTATCTGATACCATTATTATCTCTGTTCCTTTAAATGTAATGTTTCTTTTAATCAAATCACTTTTAATATTATACCATTGATTTGTTTTTGAGCAGTTTCATTATGTTATGCTTTGGTGTAATTCATGTTTCTTACGCTTGGAGCTTGTTGAGTATCTTGGATCTTTGAGTTTATAGTTTTCATTGTGCTTAGAAAGCTTTTTGCAGTTATTTTCTCAAGCAGGTTTTCTGTGCTCCTTTTTTTCCCCCTTTGTGAACCACAGTTACATGTATGTGAGGAAGTTTGAAGCTTTCCCCATTGGTCACTTTAAAAAAATCTGTTATAAATCCTTTTTTCCCCCTCTCTGTGCTAGTTTACTTTCTGTTGTCTTTAAGTTCACTAGTTTTTTCTTTGTAATTTATAATCATCTCTTTGTCATATCCAGTGTAATTTTTATCTCAGATACTGTCTTTAGTCTTTAAAAGTTTGCTCAGGGTCTTTTCTCCCACTTTTTGAACATACTGAATGCCCTTTTTTTTAGTACTGGGGTTCTAACTCATGATCTTGTGCTTGCCAGGCAAGTGTTTGTACCACTGAGCTTAATCCCCCACCCTATAACCACAGTTTTAATGTCTTTACAATTATAGTAGTACCTTGGTTCACGAACATTTTTGTGATCTGGTTTGCAAACAGAAGCATTTCACAAAATTTTGTTTTTGTTTGCAAACTCTGCATTAGGTGACAACTGCAACCATCTTTCCTGTATGGACATGGATGTGGCCATCTATTTCTAGAACAAATTAAGTTGTTGAACTGAGGTATCACTGTATCTTAATATCTATGTCAATTTTGGGTCAGCTTTGATCGTTTTCAGTTTACATTGTGAGTTCATGTCTCTGGCTCTGTCTGTGTTCAGTCTGTCTTTTTCTTTCATGTTTGTTTACATGTATTTGGATGCCAGGAATTGTGAATTTTCCTGTTCTGTGGTTTTTTTCTTTTTCTGTAAATCTTGAGATTTCTTTTGGGGAGCAAGTAAGTTGCTTATGAATGGTTTAGTTCTTTTTAGTTTTGCTTTTATGATTTATTAGGCAGATAGTGAGGCAGTGCTTAGCGCAGTACTAATTATTCCTAACTATTGAGGCAAGACTTTTCCTGAAGACTAATGAATGCCTCATGGGTTATGAGTTCTCCCAAGTAGGATGGTGGGTACAGACAGTATTCCTGTTCCTGAGGAAGTTCTGGGCTTTGTTCCCTGTTATCCTTTCTAATGATTCGTTTCCTGGTCTTGGGTAGTTTGGTCAAATACACACACTAATTAGTATTCTGGGTGTGCCTGAGGTGCAGGGCCGGGGTATGTATAGACTTCTGGGATTGTATATAGCTCTTTTCTCTTGGCCCTTTGTCCTCTGACCCTCTAGCTGGCTAGTTTTCTCCTGACTCTCAGTTTTATCTTTCAAATTCAGGAGTTAGCCAGAATTGGCTTCATTTGTCTTCTGTGCCTTGGCCTGGAAACTTGCACAGCAGTTTGCTGGTATAGGGTTAGCTCTTTTGTTTTTCAACATTGAGGAGCCACTGCCCTTTGTTATCTGATGTTTATTGACCTGAAAATCATTGTTTCTTATATTTCGTTTTATGGTTCTTTCAGGGAGGAGGGTAAATCTAATTTTTGTTTCTCCATTTTAGTCGGAATTCGAAGAATTATGCAGGAAGTGCAAGAGAAGTCCAAGAAGCTGATTATTTCACAATAGGAAATCAAGAGTTAGGGTAATGGATAGCTCACCAGTTTTTATGATACCAAGTTGTCAGGTCTCATCATGTTTCTGTTGTTACCCACAGCACATTGGTCTTTTCTTTGGTCTGTTTCATGGTCAGAAACTGGGGGACAGGAGCGCTAAGCATTATACTGCCATGCAAACATACAGAGCCAGAAATCCAAAGCTTTAGAAAGGCAGTATTTTAATTAAGAAAATCCTTTTTGGTTGCTTTACCCTATTCTAGTAAGTGGTTCCTAATGTATCATTAGCTAGAATTACATTTAGCATTTATGCCTTAAAATAGTAACAAATAGTGGAATTGGGGCAATGATGATTGGCTCAGAATATAATTCTCCCCTGAGGGTGGGAATGGTGCCTCTTGCTGAATGGGTATCTGAAAAACAAGGTTTTTAGGAAGGAAGAAAGAGGGTGAATAGATGTTTTATAGATAACTGTATTATTGAAAGCATTTTAACTGAAGGAATTTGGAAGTGTTTTAAATGTAGGAGAGATTTAAGATGTGCTTGGAGGGTGGCTAAGTTTCAGGTGGTTAATGTAAGAATTCTAGACAAAGAATCAACTTGAAAAAAGTTGAAAGCCACCCCCATTTATGATTTTGGAAGGATGGTATATAATATGGGAATGACTGAAGAATAAGTAGTGCAGGGAATTCTGGGAAGTAGGAATGGAAATTTTCTTAGTTTTGCTTGCTAAGCTGAAGAACTTCAATAATGAAGTCGTCCACCTGTGTTTATATGCTCACAAGGCTGATACTTGTGTTTCTGAGACAAAGTCTTGCTATGTACCACAGGTTGGCCTTGAACACATTATGTAGCCTAGGCTTGCCTCAAGCTCACAGTGATTCTCCTGCCTCAGCTTCCTGAGTGCTGGGATTACAGGTGTGGGCCACCATCCCCATTGGTGGGCGCACTGGCACTGGTTTTTATATTTTTAAGTAGTTGAAAAATTAAAACAATGATATTACATGATATATGAAGACTATATGAAAATGAAGTGTTAGTGGCAGACATAAAGTTTCCTTGGAACAAAGCCACACTCATTTATTTGCATATTGTCTGGGTCTTATGTTGTACTATTGTGACATAGTTGAGTTGTTGCTACAGAGATACTTTGAGTTAGTGCTTGGCTTACTATAAATCACAGTGGCATAGGTCAGTTTTTTGAGTGTCGGAATATATGCACTATCATCCTAGAATTTTATTATTTCTTTTATTATTAGTATATGCTTAATAGGTTAAAAGAGAAAAAATGAATTTCATACTGTTTTTGAGGCATGTGGAGTGCATGGAGTGTTATCAAATTATAAGGCAAAGCATTATATTTATTATGCTGGAATACTATACCTGCGCTAAAAGAATACATTATGTATCAATACCATACTGAGTACCCCCCCACACACTATTTTCAGCTCACAGGAATATAGTAGTCAGAAGGAATAGTAAGTTAAAAGAGAATATCACAGCAGAATTTCTTTATAAAACTATAAAATAAAAATGAGATTTTAAAAGTCGGTTTCTGAATTGACTGATTTGTTAGCAAAACAAGAAAAAAAAAACAGTGACGAGGTAATAAAATTGTATTTGACTATGGCAACTGAACATATATAACCACAGAAAGTAAAATTGTTTGACAGCATAAGCCTTTCAGCAGGAGTATTTGCTTTAAAAGTTAAGGTCATTGTGAGCAACATCTGTAGCATTTGGAATACATAGTAATGATTTCTAGTGGTTTTCCTAGACCTTTGATGTATCAGTAAATGTTAGCAATACTGTATGGTTGTTACTTACTGGAAGAGTCAAATGCTGAATTTAGAGTGGAAGTAGTTTTTCTGAATAGTCTGTGAAATGCCTACAAGAGAGAATATTGTCAAAGAAATTGAAAAAACATTCATTATAATCTGAAGTGGAATATGTTAAGATATTTTACAGTTGATATTGCCAAAAATAAATGTGAAATCGGGTGTGGTGGTGCATGCCTATAATCCCAGCATTTAGAAGGGTGAGGCAGGAGGATTGGCAGGAGTTTGAAGCCAGCCTGGGCTACCTAGTAAGTTTAAGGCCAGTTTGAACTGCATGGGGAGACCCTGTCTATAAAAAACAAAACAAGCAAACACAAACCAACAAAAAACATGTGGAACCTCAAAAAAGACATCCAATGGGACAAATTTTTAAAGCTTGTTAAAATGTAAGATAGTGCTGGGTGTGGTGGCGTACATTTGTAATCCTAGCATTCCCAGGAGATTGAGAGGCAAATGAATTGCCCCAAGTTCAAGGCCAGCATCGACTACATAGTAAGACCCTGTCACAATTGAAAAAAAAAAAAAAGAACATACATTGTTAAACTGGGTGTGGTGATACACACTTGTAGTGCTAGCACTCTAGCAGACTGAGGTAGGAGGATAGCAACTTTGAGCCCAGCCCAGATGATTTAGTGACTCAGTGAGACTGTCTCAAAAGAGTGCTGGAGATACAGCCCCGGGTTCAATCCCAAGTACCTCTTGCCCCACAAAAGCAATTTGAAAACCTATAGATGTTCATTAGCATATATTTTGCAGAAAATATTTATTTAAATCCTTTGAACTAATAGGATCAGTTAATTTTTTTACTCTTCAAGACTTCACCATCAAATATGAATTTTTTAAAATGTAGGGGCAGAGTATACTTCCTGAATTATTCTTCTACACAATAGTTTACAACTTACCAGGGTAAAGTCTTAGTGCATTTCTTTTGAGTCAAGAACCAAGATTAAAATTTTTCTGAATGAAAAGATTGCCCTCAACATTGAATCAAATGTAATGAATTCTTAAGTTTTTGTTGCAGGCTTGGTAGTGTTTAACAACAAATTCAACCTAAAGCTCCAAGGGTAAATAATGTCATTTGTACAACATCTAGTGTTAGTTGGATTTTGGATAATGGCAAACTGCTTTACATGCTTGGTTTCAAAATTTAAAAATAAAAATCAAGATTTCCATTCCTACATAAATTTGTAGGAGTGATATTTTCCAGCTCCCTATAGCAGTTTTTAGACCACTAGGCAAGTAAAAGGGAAATTTCCTTATTTAAAAATCCATTCAACTGTGTAATTGAGGAGCTTCAATCAAAAATAATTATTTTGCAGCAGAATGATATGCTAAAAGGCAAAGATCAAGAGAAGAAATATTTTGAAAGACGGATACATAAAAATCTCATTGTAAAACAGAATGAACAGATAGACAAGTTTTGATGGGTGAGAAAAATGACTTTGGATTCCAAGTAAATATTATCTCCCCCTCTACATTCCACTGTTTTCATTACTAGACCTGATTAAAAATTGTAGGTATCATTTTGAATAAATACCAATAAATTTGTGAAAAAGTTTTTATTTTCTTTTTGTATGATAGTCTTGATTTTGCTTTTTACCATACAAAATTTAAAATATTTATTGACTAATATTTTTCAAAAAAAGTATCCTGATCCTTGGGCTACACTCTTGAAATAAGGAAAAACTGGGAAAAGAAGATCTGTCTTCACAAAGTTGAAATCCAGCTTGGCATCAGCTTATGTTTCAGATTGAATTGAAGTGGTCTTCTCTGGCCATCTGAAGGAAAAAAATAAATTCCTCTTTTGGAAAGTAGCATTGCCCATTGCCTCCAAATGCCTTTACAATTTTTTTTTTATTTTAAAGAGAATAAAACGATACAAAACAGAACAAAACAAATCAGAACAGAACAATGCAAGTAACACACAACCTCACAACAAGACAACAGGAAATCAACAGTGTAGGCTACCATAAGGTCTCTTGTTTTCTTTGTAATAGTTGTCTATACCTTCAATCTTTACAATCTTTTTAAAAAATTTTAAAGAGAAAAACAGATAAACAGTGAAAATGAGTTTCCAAACAGGGTAGTAGGACAGTTACAATACTTGATATATTGCATATTGGTGTCTTGTAGTAATTCAGAGTGCAGGATGTAGGCATGATATCTTGTCTAAATAATGTTAGCACTAAATATTCTTTTCAGGGAACAAACAGAAGCTAGCTGAATAACTACCTAACTATCCTGTATATTCATATATTTTTTCCTTTTACACATTTGTTTCCCCTGTCACAGTTTGTCGTTTCTTTTGAACAGTTTTTTCCCAAGTCACAATATCTATTGTACATTTGTTTTACTTTAAAGAGAAGACAGAAAAAATCAAGATACAAACCTAAAAAACAACAACAAAAGCAAAACAAAAACCACCACAACAAAAAAGAATAGCTATATAGATTTTCAAAACAAAATGATAGAAATTTAACAATAGTTGTTATACTGCATTTTGTTACCTTCAGAATAGTTGCTCGAGTTACCAGATACAGGAATAAAAAAGAAAAAAAAGTAAAATGGAACAAAACATTGGATTTCAAAAATAAGACAGAAGGAAATCGCCCACAGTTGCCACAGTGTAACACTGCCATCCTCCAGATACATGCCCCGACCACCAGCCCCAGGCCTGCAAAGTCAGTCCAACAATACAAGGAGCCTGACTCTTGGGAAGGCATGCTTTGTCTTCACGCTGAGACTGCTCCCGATCCCCGTGACGGAGCCTGGTTCATGGGAAAGCTTCTTCCATTTTCATTCATAGTTGTCTCTTCACAGTTTTTATAAAAACAGAGTTCACCAACAGATGAACAGTTACCAGATAAACCAGAAGGTCAGATCGGAGTAGTGGAAGTCAAGATGACAAGCAATGGGAAATAAAACAAACAATAGGAATATAACAAACAATAGGAAAATGGCTTCAGTGTCTTTTGGCCCTTTATATTTCAACATAAAACTATACAATTTGGAAAGATAATAAGGGAGAGTAGTTTTTGTAATGAAATTCTGAATGTATAGAAAGTACCAACTATAAAAGAGAAAATTGAGGAACCCAACTATATTATTAGTAAAATAATTTGTTGAAAGATAACATAAGAGTGAGAACACAAGTCCCAGAGAGGAAGAAGAAGATTATGGCAGCAAATGTGGCATACAAGAGAAATAGGTTCTAGGATATGTTAAAAAAAACAAAAACAAAACCTGCAATAAATAGAATGATAATAACCCAGTAAAGAAATGGACAGAAGAATTAAATGGAATTTAGAAATCAGACAATTCTAGTGTCCACTAAACACACGAAAAGTACACAGCCCCATTAATAATCATGAAATGCAAACCTATCAGATCTGCAAAAATCCAAATGCAGTAAAGGTTTTCCTGGGTTTGGTCCATTGGGAACTCTTACACAGCTTGTGTGAAGGGATATACATTGAAACAGTCACATGGGAAAGTAGATTGTAATTAATTATAATAGACCCCAGTCTTAATGACTCAACATTTGAACTCCTACTTGTATACTGTAATAATTCGATATTCTTAACGTTCTGGTCTGAGGACACCTTTATATAGTACTCTTACTTTGAAACAGTATTGTCTGGCTTAATACAAGTCAACTAAATCTTCGTAACTTGTTCTACATTTTATTGTTTGAAATATATTCTTTTGCTTAGCATATAAGAAGAAAATCTAGTCTTATGTATTTTAATAACCATTATAGGAAAATGAATCATCTTCCTGTTTCATTCTAATGCCAAAATCTGAAAGGTGGTAGTTTTTTCAAGTTTTGGCCTATTGTGGAACCTGGCATTCTATCAGCAAACTTTAAAAAACAAAACAAAACAAACTTTTCAACATTATAATCCATTATACTTTTTTGTAATTTCAAATAGATCTACCGTCACACAATTTTGTACCATTAGCAATCTTTTGAAAATATTGGTTGAGTAATTGGTTAATTGAATAATGCAGATATTATGAATTTTGACACAGTATAATTAAAAATTATATTGTTATATAACCTGTGATCTCATTAGAAAAGTTAATTACAGAGAATCAGCAAAGCTCATGTTGGTAAACACAAAGTTTTTCAAATTTCATTATTGGCTGCTGATACTAAGTTGATTTACTTGAAGTGAAAGGCTTGTTTTATCCATTTTTGAAAGAAAGGCTGTCTAATCAAGTTTGAAAAATCATTATCAGTAATTGTTTGGTATACGCATTGGTGTTTTATAACAAAGCTGTTTCAGCCTATGCATTGTATGATCACAGAAATGCCTTCCCCAAGAAAACTTATCATATATTAGTATAGTAGAATTATTGTTGTATTTTGTCACAGATATATTTTAAAAATGTGTACTTATGGACCAAGCAAGCATTAATAATTTTTACTTCTTCAACAATGATATTTTTAATGAAACTCATTATTCTTACTGCAGTTATAGGTCCAATTAAAAACGTTAATAACTTCTAGTACAGCATGACATTACTGTCTTGATTCTTGGAATTATAACAGCAGTGTTATACCACATGTTTTGAACCACGTGCACGTGCACATATTATGCAAATGACAAATGTTATATTATTGTTGAAAATAGCTTTGCCTTTCTAGATGCCTTGAAAGGATCTTAGTGACCTACCTCCTCCAAGAGTTTGTAGACCAGTTTTTTAGTGTATGTGCTGCTGATGTGAGCACAGTGAACCAGTTTCTTAAAAAAAAAAAAAAAAAAGCTCAAGGATACAAGTTTAGTATTTGATTTAAAAATTTTTTTCTTACAACAACAAATACCAAACTCAGGGCCTTGCACATTCTAGGCAAGTACTGTACTATTAAGTTATATTCTAATATGGGGACTGCTTTTTGAGAATACTGAAGGAAAAAAAATTTTTCAGATATATGTCAGGATACATGTGCAAAATTATACAGGATTGCAGATTTTTAAAAAATGAAAAGCAACTTTGCAGGAAGCAATGAAAATTTGTAGATAATTGATTTATGATACACGCACTGAATAGAATATTATTAGCAATGTAAATGAATTGACTATGACTACAGAAATCAAATAATAAAGTCCCATGACTGTACTTGAGTTATAAAAATGTAACAGAAAATCAGATGGCATTTTTCTTTTTAAATGCTGTTGAAAATAGACAAATTTAAATTATTTATGCATGCATAGGCATACCTGCATATTTATTGACTAGTAGAAAGTGTAAAGAAAGACAAGAAATTAATTGCCACAAAACATTATAGAGCTTACATACAGAGAAAGGAAGGTATATAATCAAGAGTAATTACATGCAGGTCTTTCTAGGTCTTATCTTGCATGTTTGTGCAGTTACACTCTTGATAATTCTTTGAATTGTAAGAATGCACTCTTTATGATAAAAGGGAGAGGCAGATTGACCAAAAGCATGCCATGTTCTTTTGGTGCCTCCTAATTTATACCTTCATTAAACTTAAAAAAAAAATTGATGATTTTAAATTTCATTGGGAAAAAGGAATTAATATAGCTAGAAACGTTGTAAAAGTATATTGGAAAGTTATAATCAAAATGGCATTAGATCAAATACATAACAAGAAATTGCTTTATGTTATAAGTGTAACTGTAAATCTTTGAGGTGAGTTATGTAATATGTTGAAGTGGGTGGCAATTTGGGAAAAGCGATTTTTAGGGCTACAGTTACACTGTGAGTTAAAAATTAAAATCAGGTCAGTTGTGGTGATGAATGCCTGTAATCCTGTCACTCTGGGAGACTAAGGCAAGAGGATTACAAGTTTTTTGTATGAAGTAAACAGCTACATCTATTGAAGATCACAGGATGGCAGCAAGAACAGGGAGAATGGTGAAGTGAAAAGGAACTTGAGTGCAAGGGGAAAGAAGAGGACTCAAATATGAAAGGGAAAAAAGGGGACCTTGATAGACACCCCTGATTCAATGTGCCTCCTACTGTCTTTTTCTGATGTCAGCATCATTAGGGTGGTGAGATGTTTACAGTTAAATGTAGAGAAGGGAATGACTCAACTTCTTTGTTTCTAATTGTACTATTTCCCCCTGAGAGCACTGGTCCCCCAAAATCTTTGAGGGAAGTTGAAGAAGTTCTGTGTTCTGTAGCTACTTCTGGCTGGATAGGGGTGTTGGCTCTACCTACTTGGAGTCCAAGGAATCCTCATCCTGTTTTACGAGTTTAAGGGAGCTGAGCCCCATTTCTTGATGGACTGTGGATGTGGTACCAGGTTTTGATTTTGAATTATGGTCACTTCCAGTAGTTTGACGGAATTTTAGACCTATTGACAAAGGAAATATATATATATATATTTTTTTTTTCAAGAGGATAAAGCCAAGGAAAATAAAACAGAATAAAACCAAGCAGAACAGGAAATATACTCTTTTAGGGACAAATATAGCCTCTTTGTTTCAGTCATTAGGAGATATAGTCATCCCCTCCGCCCAATGTTGTATGGCCACTGCTGCTTATAAGTCTGTCTGGTCCTGAAGGAAGGCAGTATTCTGGGCAAGTTCTTCTAGGCTGTCAAATTTTTAGGAGGTATGGGTTACCTTTGCATGATCACTTGGGGTTTGGCAATGGTTAGGTAAACCAAGAAAGTAAGGCATGTATGACCAAAGCATGAACACTAGAATGAAGAGGCAGATTGAGGAAGGAGACACATCATATGCTGTTCTTAAGGGATTGAAATAGCACTTGTTACCGGCTGGCATCTAGACCTCTCCACAGGAGTAGACAGGAACGGTCAGCAGAGGGCAGTGATTTATTGCTATTACTTTTATATATGTCTTATACTCCCCTGCTGGATGTTCAACACCAGGTTAAAGAGAGGTGTGTGACAACCAAAATTTACCGCTTGTTGTCTATCAAGGTCAGTTAAGTCTCTTCAGGTATCGCATTGGGAATCATGTGTAGAGCCTCTCAGTTCCTCCTTCTGCTGCCAGAATGGATCATGGTCTTGCTTGACCATGTGGCTTCCTGTGACAGCGCGCAACACTTTTCCCTTTTGGTGACCCTTCTTTTTGGCACATTGTGTATTAGTTGGCTCCTATTCTCTGGGGTCCAGCAATCCCCTCGCTTAGGGGATAGGGTTACTCATCCAAGTTGTAGGAGCCTGTAGAGAGGTTCTTATGTCCTGGGTCCTTGTTGACTTAAGAGAGCCAGGGCCAAAATATTGGCTACCTTTTAAGCCAAGTTACCATCTTACCTTTGCTCTCCAAGGCTTAGTTGTTCAACACCTACAAGGTCACTTGCACCAGTATTGAAATGGGAGCAGGGAGTTTAACTATCGTATTCTCATGTAGATATCAAACACTTTGAAATACAAAGTATAGCCAGAGGACTATAATTCCTTACCAGTCATGGTTGTTGAATCCCTACAGAATGTTAAGGGATAACAATTACAAAGTTTTACAGAGAAAACTTGACATCAAGAGTCACACACAGCATTGCAACATGACAATCACAATGACATTATCTTTGAGACACACTTAAATGTTCATCTTAGTGTAGAATAGCTTTTCTAGTCAAACATCTCTATCTAGTCATAAGACATTAGATGGCACAAAGAAACTCTGACCTAATTTGTTATCCTTCAGTCAGATGCCATCCAAGAAGAATGCACCTGTCTATATAAACGTACTTTAGAAGTTTATAGTGTCTAACCTGTAAATTTTAGTGTGTGACATTGTCGTGACTGCCCCATGCTTGCACATCTCTCAGTGTAGTTACATATACATAACATAGGCATCACACAAGTTTTTTTTCTTTAAAAGAAGTATTTGCCAGTTGGTCTCATGTTGGCTCAAAGACTTATAATTAAATTCTTACTTGGAACACGAGTAAGAGAAAGTTAAATATCTGGATCTAAAAGGAAAGTTTACCACCATAATCAATCCTAGTTTTACATTTTTGAAGACCTGTACAATTGGAAGACATGAATACATTTAGTACACTGTTAAATTAGAAATATGAATGTTATAGCTGTATGGAAACTGTTGCCTCATAATTTAGTTTTGTACCAAGGGTATCTTTTAATAAGAAAACCTTATTGTTTTACCCACAGAAAACTTAACCTTTTGATGATAACCAATATAAACATATTACAATAATATGTTTAGCAATGTTTACTGGGGGTGTGTCTCCCATAAGGCTATGGAAATTATTGGGGAGTCCATTAGTGAATAAAGACTGGAATAAATGTTTCCAGGTACCTGCTTGTTAAAACACCTTGAGAAGCCTTGTCCAGCAGTTTTGTCAAGCCCAAGGGGTCCCCATTTAGTTATTTTATTTATTTTTTATTTTGAAAAGAATACAACCAAACAAAACAAAACAGAGTAAAGTCAATCAAAACAATGAACATGGTACATGACTTTTAAACAGGGTAAAAAGCAATTGATAAGGCTACCATAATGCCTCTTGTTATCTG
>RJWT010009938.1:0-17785 GCA_004365215.1 Cuniculus paca | reverse complement strand
GGAGACATTTCTAGTAAATTGGATGTGATCCAGACCACAATGACCTCAACTGAAATTGAAAAATTCACAGGAGACTGATTATAGAAGTGGAAAGTTAAAGATATGGAAATTACACTTGATAGACATGACACAATTTTAGTAAGAATAAGGACAGTGCTAAAAGCTATAAAAAGTGAAAGTGATGGTTTGAAAAACAAGGAAAATAGTATCTGGGGCTTCTTCTACTGAGGTGAACTTTTTTTTTTTTTTTTTTTTTTTTTTACTGTATGGAAAATATACTAGTATTACCTCAGTTTAATTACTCATCGATGACCAATGTTGTATACTACTGCAAAATACAGAGCTTTCAAAGTGTCTGAAAATGACTTCACCAATTAAAAATTTAACTTAGAAAGATTTAGGAACTTCTCTGTTTGGAAACTATAGCTGAATACTAATGAGAAAGGAACATGATAAAATTTATGTTCACAAATTCACAAGTTAGCACAATCTGCACATTTCCAAGGTTATATATTCTTAAATATTTGTGATTTGGAAGCAAGCTCCACTTTTACCTGATAACTCCTTGAAGGCAATAGCAAATTTTATCTAATATTTAATACTTTCTACCTGAAAAAAAAAACTTTCTACCTGAACATCACTGGATATTCTTTTTTAGTCTGGAAAAACAGTTCTTCCACCTTGCCATTTAAATGTATAAATGCTTGAGAATATTCACCCAGAACTTCACCCAAAGCTATAGATTCTCTCAATTTGTCTTATATATTTTGGTGCTTTCTATTATTTGAAGGCTTTCAGTCTAAGTCTCCAGGACTACCCTCTCTACTGACCTCAAGACTTATGTAAAACTATGCCCAATAACATGCCCCTTTAATATGGAAATCATCTAAGTATCTCACAGTTAATATTACAAAAATAGAAGCATGCTTTTTCATCTCCAAACCTGATAGCCTCCAAGATTTCCTCTTTAAAGAAAATATCACTACTATCCAAATTTTCAGGGGAGGAATTAAAAATCACCTCTGATAGTTCTCTTTCTCTCACTACCCGTTAGCATATTAATTAGCATGTAATAGCTCTATCTCCCAAAACTAAATATGAAATTAAAATTCCCACCATCTCTCTCTAGTCCAACTCGCTTTATAGTATGAGCTCTTTGAATGAAAAATGCAATAAATTTGTTAACCATTGGGGATCAAAATATATCCCAAAAACTTAAAACCTGAATCTCTGTAATGTTCAACTTATTTCAAAAAACATTTATTTGGCAGGTAAGTGCTACAGATTGTGAAAATAAAACAATATGAAGTCATTTTAATTTTGTATTAACCAAACACATAATATTTAGTATACCCAAACAATGTCTGAACTATTTTACAAATACTTTTTCAGTTCTAATAATGACCCATGACAAAAGATGTAATCACACCCTAAATCAAATTTCATATATAAGTGAACTGATGCCCAAAGAGATTAAACAAATTTCCCAAGAAGAGACACTGGATAAGCATCAAAGCCAAGAAGTATTCCAGTGTAAGTTTCCATGCAGGTCATGCACTAGGTATAAACATGTAAGCCAGGAGAGGAATTCTAAGAACCAAAAACTTAAGTGTCTAATATCTTATGTAAGAATAATGTGACCATGCTGCTATAAAAACATTCAAGTTTTTTTCTTGAAAAATTCTTTCAGTTTTTGTACTTAGGAGTAGGATAAATACATTCAATGAAGAGCAAATAGCATTTAAAAATTTTAGCAATCAAAAAAGTTTTTAATAGCAAAAAACTATGCCTGGTGAAGGACACAGGATTTATTTACATATTTACAACATATTTATTGAGTACCTACTTTGAACAAAGCACCAGCTATACAATGTACACTATTATTGTATGCCCATAAAGTTTAGATTCTAGTAGGAGGAGACAAAAAGCAATTAGATAAACACATTAAGACATTTATGAGGTCAAAGAAAATAAATGAGGTAAAATAATGGAGAGTAACTTCAAGACAGCAGGTATCTCTGTGAAGACGGCCATTGATTGTCTACCAAAATAGTAGGAATGAACCAGCAACGTGAAATTTGAGTGGAGATCATATTGAAAGAGTAGAACTAATTCAAAGGCCACAAGACTGGGATAAAACTAACATGTGTCAAGATTATAATAAATGTTACCATGCTCGAACATGTGAGCTATAGAAGGAAAGTTCAAGATGAAGTCTTAAAGCAGGTAAGATCTGTAAAATATAGACATTTACAGGACACATTTTTCACTTGATTCTAAAGTTGATAAATCTTTCTTGCATTAGAATATGAAATGATAGCATTTGTCTTGTATTGAAGCTTAGGAAACGTTGCTGCTCACAATGACAAAATTGATTTATGCCATGGACTTGCTCAGGATCCACTATAGCTCTGAACTACAAATCTTCATTTCTTGAAATTCAGATTGAAGAATAAACCCTTTAAGACATTATTGGTCTGTGGCAAAGGAAAAGAACAATGATATGAACACCTGATACCATTAAACCTTTCTGTCCACAATGTAAGAAATCATTTCTATTTATACTATAGCAGCCAAAGTAAGTCATATGGCCAAATCTAGACTACAGTCCTTTTCATGAAGAGGCAATGAATCTAGTTGCTGTGAAAATTTTTAGAAGCCAAAAATAAATGACTATTAGTGACTTAGAATGGAAGAAATAAGCATTGTTAGAAGCAGTTTAGGCATAAGACATATATGTCTTGACTGAGAATAATAGTAGAGAAAAGAAAGAGAAGCAGACTAATTTAGAGTGTGCTGCAAATGCCATACTGATAGGGTTTGATGATAGATTAAATCATGGCAGAGTGTTGAAACAAAAGAGTGTAGTACAACTGGTTAAGATTTTCACAAGAAAAGTTGAAGATATTCTTGGCTATTGACATTTAGCAATATCCAACGTGTATTGATAACTTGCTACATAAATTGGCCTACCCATGATATCTTGCCACTAATTTCATAATTTGGTTCCTTTCCCCATTTTTACCACAAACAGATTATATAAATACCATAATAATCCAGATTTTTATAATAATTAAGAACAGACAAATACTTTAAGATGAAAGATAGGGAAGAGATTACAATGATGTATTTCCATTTAATTGATGTTTAAAGAAATAAAGATCCACAATAGAAGCTACCTCTGAAGGACATATCAGTTGAAATACTAGCAAGTCAGGTTTATTTTCAGATCCTTATAAAGTAAATGAGATACACAGAACAACCTACCACACTTTCAACACACTAGTGTACATTTTCTAACCAACTTGACACATGTATTTTCAAACATCGAATAACTATAAAAGCCATTGTTTGCAAAGGTATACTAAAAAAGATACTTACATACAATTCTGGGGGAAGTATAAATTGATCTGCTATTCTGAACATTATCTGGAAATACAAATCAATAATTTAAAAACTGATAATGTACTTTATCCAATAATGTCTATTGTTAGCAATGTGTCCCAGAGAAAAGTTTAAAAGTTTAAACAAAGCTTTATGACCAAAGATACTTCTTATACTACACAAATAACATGATCGAAAATATATAAAATATTCATAAAAATTAATGTGCAAGTCACTAGAATAAAAACACCAAAAGCATATTAAAGTGGGATCTTTATAGTATATAATGAGAATATCTACATATGCGTTACTTTTACAGTCATCTATCTGTATCCCTAGTTAAGCCACATCTGTGTCAAGTTTTGGGGGTGGAACATAACTAACCAGCTGTAATAGCTCAGAAAAGCAAGAAACATTTTCTACAAGCTTTTTTCTTTCTTTTTTTTAATTTTAAAGGGGATAAAACAGAATAAAACCAATCAAAACAAACCAGTGTAAGTGATACCGAACTTCAAAGCATTACAAAAATCAACGACAGTTACCATAATGCCTTTTGATGTCTTCAAAATAGCTGCAGTTAACTTAGGACTTTGGGCATAGTAAAAATCAAACAGAACAGACTAGAATAGAAACAATAAAAATAAGACAATGAATGCAATTAAGGACTTCAAAACAAGCCAATAGTAAATCCAAAACTGCTACCATAATATATCTTGCTATCTTTGAAATAGCTGCTCATGCCATTGGATTTAACATAATCAAACAAAACAAAAGAGTAAAACGCAATCCAACAAAACAATAGAAAAGATATAGGACTTCAAAACAAGACCATAGCGAATCAACAATGCTGCAACCCTCAGAAGGAGCCACCCCCCCAGATGCCACGCTGCCTACTTCTATCTTCTAAACAGGTGATCAGATCACTGGCCTTAGACCTGCAAGGTCAGTGAAACACAAAGCACCACAGGCATCCAAGTGCATTTCACCTGGATAGCTGTCATCACAGTGTATGTTTCTCCCCATAAGCCAGTCACTTGTGGCGGGGGCAGGGGGACTGGTACTTCTTGTTTGCCAGCCCGTGCGCCAGAAGGGGCTAAGGTCTACAAGCTTTTTTCTGCTGCCAAATTCAAAACTTTATTTGACTGATAGAACTCAGTCCTGGTCAGTTTTCTTCAATACTGAAATGCACATGACCATTTCTAATCCATAGTAAAGCACTAAGGTCATATTACCCTATAAGGGAGCTTGTGTTCACACCATGTACTTGAGACACTAAACTTATTTTTTCATAAGATCCACACAGGTTTGGTAGTTCTCTTCTTTTTACCCATTGGTGGGAAATAGGTATATTTTGTATGACTATCTCTTGATAAATCAACCAGATGTGCAAAATAATCATCCTTATGACTCTTTTGATGCCCCTGGTCCCAGTGATACTGTTTAAAATGTTGGATGTACTTTTTTATTAGTACGTATTACTACAACCTGCAATCTACAATCACCATAGGGAGTAGTTACATGTACATAATTCTTTTATTTTTTTTAATTTTCTACTCTCCTTCTCCCTCTCTTGTCCTCTAATTCTCTTTCCCCCTTTGCATTCTTGTTGATATTATTCATCTTAGTTCATGTTTATGGAATATAATGTCTGCATTCATTGAGGTTACTAGGGTTTTGTATATGGCATGTCTTCACTCTACCCATTTCCCCATCCCCTCCCTTTGCTCCCTCCCCCTTAATGCCCTGGACCCTTTCCCATCTGTGAGAGATTTACCCCCTTTTCTCCTATCCTTCCTTCCTTTTATTTTTCTCTTAGTTTAGTTTTCACCTTACACAAATGAGAGATACCACACAGTATTCAAACTTGTGTGTCTGATTTATTTCACTCAATATTATATTTTCCAGGTGCATTCATTTTCCTACAAATGTCTCAAATTTGTCCTTTAGAGTTGAGTAGTATTCATATATATATATAGATATATTTTATTTATCCAGTCATCTATTGATGGATATACAGGCTTCTTCTAATGCAAAATATTGGAACTCATAAACCTGACTCTCCTCCTGAAAAGATGAAGCAAAATCTTTCATAACTACCACTCTAAAGCATGTCTACCTAATGGTTGAACTTACTTTCAAATATTTCTAAGTTTTTGGAGGTAAATATTTTATGTTTCTATCATGCCACCTACTATCTTGAGGGTACTAAGGAGGAGACACTGCTAGCTAAAGAATGGAAATGCACAGGAAAAAATTGAACACAGATTAATATCTCAAAAGAGAGGAATGAAAACTATTCTACTGGATTTAGCAATGAGGAAATCACTACTTCAGTGAAAAGCATTTCAGGGAAATGACTGCAGAAATTCACACTGTCCTTGGGAGAAACTGGAGTTAGATGAAAAGAAAATTAAGAGAGACTGAAGAAATGTGGCTAAAGTGAGAAATATGGAGCACTAAATAGAAAAATAAGAGATTAAAATTCAAGGGCAATAAAATGATATTTATCAACATCAAATAAGATAATATATATTCTATATCAAAAATTATTCTGTGCTACTTGCACAGCTGTTTAAACTTGTATTTTTATCAAACCATGAGAAAACTTCTAAATAAGTATTGTCAAAAATAAACATCTTGATAAAAAAAATCCTTTGGTACCGAATCATGAAATTGAGTTCTTTTTAGAAGAAAAATCAGCTTTTTGAGTTAAAAAAGAAGGGCAAGAAATGAAATAACTATTTAGCTGCCACAGCATCTAAGTTTACTTACTCTAAGGAAGAAGCACTTTTTTTGATCCATAAAGATTTGATTTAGTTATCAGGAGGAATTATATAACCCCTCCAAAACCCATGTTGTGTGAATGATAATTATTTTTTATTGCATATTGTTATCGGGAAAATAGTTGTTTAGATTACAAGATTTAGGCATGAAAAAAAGGATTAATATTTGTAGGTGCTATTGGAACCCAAAGACTCTCCCTCCTTTGCCTTCTGCAAAGCTGAAGCAACATTCTTCTCAAGCACTGCTCTGAAGCAAGTTGTCTATCTTACAATTATTTCCATTGCCCTTTTTAAATTTATTCCTCTCTCCCAGGACTCAAAACTTGCTGAAAATATTGCTTTTGCTTGCTGCTTGCAAGAAAACTTAGTCAAGTATGTAACAAGCTGCAAACCTAGTCAAGTATATAAGGAACTGCAGTGAAAACATGGCTGTGCGAAATTCTGTGAAGTATGATACATTTTATCATATATAGATTGCCCCCAGGGAACTCACTAATTCTATGGTGAATTTTGTGTAATAAATTGATTAAAGGAGAAATGGTTTAAGTATCTTTTAATTGATGTGTCATAAAACCTATTCCTAAAAATTATATATTTTAAATAAAATTTTAACATGAAAACCAGTACACTTACATTGGATAGGTTTATAATCAGTATGTGAGCAGAACAGTTAAAAACTTTAAGCAAGCAACACTGAATGTTACATAGCGCAAATGATACAATAGTCAATACCATTGATTTCGTTGACTAGTTGAAGAAAATGACAGACAAGATAAATTCATTATCCTTCTAGGTTCAAATAATTCTTCTAATTTTAAGATAGGCTTTACAGTAAAAAGAAGTGATGTTATAATAGGAATTCAAAAGCAGCAGGTGCATTTATTAATATGTCCCTTTATTGGAAGATACATAGTGAGGCAATCCAATCCTGTGTGAAACTTACAAAGTTGTTCTTCACCTAGTAGCCATGTAAAAGGAACTCACCTAAGTATAAATCAATGTTGTGAAATGATCTGTTCTTTCCAGCTTGTTCTAACTATAAAAGTTTACTATGTCCCTCAGTTGTAATAATTCTGTTTAACAATAATCTGAAGAAAACTTCGTATGGGGAAAAATACAATATGAAAACAAAAGGAATGCTATAGAATCAAGTACAATAAACCATAAATCTTAGTAGATATAATGCTAGAGGTAGTAAATGGTATACATGGGTACATAAAGAAATACAAAAGTAGATATATATCTTGTTACTAAACATGGACAAAATATAAATGAACAATTGCATAATCTCTACGTTTTTAAACAGGTAAAGGTGTCATTATTAAGAGTATACACTCAGATACCTGGTTACTGAGACACATAATAAATTTCCCTTCAGTGTTCTTTATCTTTATTCCTTATAATTAATATCTCCAAAAGACAGACATGACAGGAATTTAAATCTATCCATTTTACTGCCTATTAGCACTTCTTATGGTGGGTAAGTGGGAGGAGATGTGTTAGCTCTTGATTGAAAGGGAGTTTCTCCATTGTCTCCACTCTGAGTCATTATCAGTATTTGTTTTGCCTCCCTTTCATTAATAAGAGATTGAACAATTATTAAAAGCTTCTAATAAACATATTTATTCAATAAATATATAAATGACCCTTAACCAACCATTAGTCCATTTATTATTGTTTCTAAGGAAATTTTATGTTTGATCTTATTATTCTCTCAAGGTTCAGTAATTCCACCCAATTCTAACCATGTTTTAATGCCATCTACCCAGGCAGCCAGCAGAGACATGAGGCAGTATGATTCATTAGAACTGAGTTAAAATAACGGAGTCGACATGACCTAGATAGAATTTTGCACGAGTTGAATTTTATGTTCATATAATACTGAGAATCCAAAATTAAGCCTGTCTCAATCGCACATACGATTCACCCATCAGATATTGCCTTTGTTTTCCAGATGCATATTTCTAAGATAAATAACATAAACTAGTAAAATGGAAGTTGTCCTATTCATTCACGTATACTGAAAATCTCATCCTGTCTTGTTTTCTCAGTGACTTGAAACAATTAAAATCCAATCCACATCTTGAAGTTAAATCATTTCTATTCTGTATCTCAGACTCTTTCTTATTTGTCCATAAGAAAGGCATGTCCTTTTCATTTGAGAATACCCCTTACAAGTGTGTTATATTTTTCTTGCTTTCATCATTAATTCCTACGTTTGCAGACTATTTGGTGAATAGCTTTTTATCAGGTAAATTTAATGGTCAATTTTATCTATGAAAATTAATTTGCATAAATGTTCTTTGATAAGGTAGGATATTATTTATACTTAACATATAAGAACCCTAAACCAGGAGACGGTAACCAATGAGTGCACCCTCACTAACAAGAAACCATACAAAAAGCTCAAGCTAAACCATGGCCCTAGAATTTAAATATACTGTTTATTTAGCTGAAGCTCTCAGATTAATTGTTAATCAAAGAAATTTGTATTTTCTTTGAAAGATAAATCTCAAAAATATTATAAATTTAAGAAAAAATTAAAGGTACCATTTTTTACTTTCTCCTGTTACTAGGATATTTATAAATTAAGTAATTCATCCAACTATACTCATTTCTCACTGTTGCCATTTCTCAGGGCTCTGTAATTCAACTCTCCTTAATCTATCATCACAGCCTCCATGTAGGCTCCATAGATCTCCTACTTTCCAAAACTAAAAGCTTTTCTTCAGTCATTCATCGTGGTCTCTGTGTAGCATTCCACACATTTAACCCTTTGAAAATTTCTCTTCCTTCAGTTTCCATGAGATTGGACTGCCATACCACATTAACTTTGCTCCTATACCATCAGTCACCTCCTCTCTTCCTCCTTTCTTCCATTATGCTCCATAAACATGACTGAGCTCTAAGGCTGTTTCCAGCTATATTTCAGTCTATACCTCCTCCTCACAGGTCATGATAAATTTTGTATCTTCATCTTTGTCTCCACATGTGACCTATCAATGCCTACAAATATACACATATACATATATTTATGTGTACATACATATGCATATTCACATATGCATGTGGATAATTATATATGCATGTGTATATGACATTATTTGTATGTGAAGATATGTTGCTTATTGTGATAAAATCATACATACATATCAGTAGGTAGATAGAACCATAAGCCCAATTACTTAACAACCTACTATACTTTCTCTCTCCAACACTATACATGTAAAATGAAATCCATTACAATTTTCTTTTATGGACACCCCTTATCTCTGTCATCTTTTAGTTATATTTAATGCTTTATTGAAATAGTCAATTATTTCATAACAATTATTTCCCACCTTTTCTTAACACACTTTAACTTAGGTTATCAATCTATAACAGTCATATTTATAACTTCCAATAAGAGTGTTTTTCTATAATGTTATTATTAAGCATTTTCATTTCTCCCCCTTGCTACATAAAGCATGTAAGGTGCTCCACTCATTAATTGTAAAAATAACAAATAGTAAGCAGCCAAATTAAACATAAAGGCATCAATTTTTTTGGCCATGCAAATCCCAAATTTCTGTATGCTCTTCAGCTTCCTCATAGGAGGTGAAGTAGCTGGGCAATCATTGTTTATTTTCCCACTGAGTTGTATCATGTGCTCTCTAAGGCACTAGTAGTGTTCTGTATCTTTCTCATTACCTGAATTATAGATTGAAAGTGCAGACCTTTCAAAATCCACAAAATGTCCCGTAGTTTTTCTAAATATATGTTCAGACTATTGAATATTTTTAAATTATCTGCTTAAACATCAATGTAATGGAGAAAAAATAAGATATTTTATATGGCTGGAATTGCGAACTCTTAAAAGTCTTTTTTCCTCTTCATTCCCCTAATTTATGGATAGTCAATTCCTCCTTTCTGAAAGATTATTTTCATTAATTCCTGGTTTATAATTACATGATTGGAACAAATATGTTTAACTTGTTAATTTGGGAAAGGCCCATCTATAAATATATCACAAATTATCCATTTTGGTAGATATTCAAAATCATGTGTTGATGAAAACAAAAATACATTGGTTAACTCAACACTCTCATTTCTTAAAGATTAAACTTTAATCTTTTAACTACTCATAATTTGTAGCCTTAGAAATACTTAAGCAAAATAGTAAAATAACTGGAGAAATACAGGAAACATGATTCTTAGTCTCACATTCATTTAGACTTTCACACAACTGAAACTGATGTAATGATTAATAGTCTGATCACAATTTACAAAGCACCAAAATGGAGCTATCTCCTTTAAAGATATAACTTTAGTTATGACTGTGTAGTATAGGTGGAAATAGTATTATGTGAAAAATTCAATTGGTACAAAATTATCTTTTTGAGTAACTTGAGGAAATGTAAGCTCTAGCCCTTTTAGTTTTTCAAATTCTGCTACCCCTATGCTGATTCAATTTAAAGTCACCACAGAGAATATGCAACATTAATTACTATCATTGCTGAATGACCTCCCAGAGCCTCCCAAATCTCATTTTCTTCTATCTTTCTATTTCTTCTTCTGAGACTGTGTAACTGTACCGGAAGGCTGTCCCTAATACAGGAAACATGGAGAAAATTATGGGAGAAATGTTAAATTATTTTATATTGGTTTGAACAGTTGAACTGATGTTAATTTTAAAGAGGAATATTTCTTTGGGATCACAATCAAGCCCTAAATTCACAGACAAGAGAAAATATTTCAATTATTATCAAGGAGAATACCAAGAATCATGCATGGAAAATAATCTTTAAGATATCAAAAACTGCTGATTGGATTTGACAAAAAATATATAAACCTTTACTCAATATGCAACTGCTTCAAGGACTGTTTATCTCAAGGAATATCAGTTTAAATGTTTAAAGAAGACAAAATGCTTATCAGATTCAGATTTAATTAACTTAGATAAATCTATAGCTTATTTTTATATGTACAATAAAAGTTGCAAGTCTAACAACTACACATAAGATTTTTATATTACATGCAGAATAATGATATGGGTCAATATTAACAATATGGGTATTAAATGAAAAAATACTTATAATTGAGTTCAGACTTCAAGAAGTGAAGAGTAAAAAGCAAATGATGTTTAGTATATAAACAGATACTAACAAGAGATGTTTATTTAATTTTATCTAAGCAATACTGCTTGAAATTAAAACTTTAATGAATGTAATTACTAGTACACAGCAAAAGAATAATTAAGTCCAGATGTAATTTTTCATTAAATTAGTGGAGAAAAAAATAAGATAAATAAATAAATCAGCTCCTTTTTTAATTTTGTTGTACAGTTAAGCAAAAGATCAACTCATATATTATTATTGAAATAATTATCTGCTTTGTAGAGTTAAAATTAAGCTATATGCATAAAATATTACAGTAAAATTAATGGAACAAGTTATGAATGTTTAAATGTGTTAAATATCAAATATACTGAAGAAATTTAATTACAACTTTTTACCTACTTACTATTCTATCATGAATGTAAAAAAAAGTTGCTAATAAAACATTAAGATTCCATTATCATCTACTACAAAGCCATGGATCTCCATATTTAAAATAAAGTCTATTTATAAAATCATATGTCAGCAGTTTATCCAAATCAGAAGAATGTATTTCAAATTATTTGAAGTAGTTGTGTCATTCTTGACCTATTTTAGAGATGCTTAGGCCTACAAAAAGAACTGCCTTTTTACAAAAGGCTGTAAATCTGACATATGAGAATAAAATATTTTTGTGTAATATATCAACAAAGCATAAATTAAATATATATTAGTATTCAAAGGTATACAAAAGTGTATCATAATTCCTTATATAGAATCAAAACTGTAAAATAAAACTTTTATATTGTATATTTAAATATGGCTCTATAACTTCTACCTCTTGCATAGTTAGCTTCTAAGACTATGTCAATATCCTTAAGAAATATTGTATGAAGACCTGCTGAAATTTATCATCATTCTCTTCTCATGTAGGATATCTTGTTGTTTGTTTTATACCAGTTTTGAAATAGTAGGTGCTGCTGGGGATTTAGCTCAGTGGCCTAAGCACCTGCCTGGCAAGTGCGAAGTCATGAATTCAATCCCTGGTGCCACAAAAAAAAAAATGCTTTGAAATAGTAGGTGTTGAACCCAGGGCCTTCATAGAAGTGAACCACAACCTCAGGCCTTTGTGTTTGAGACAGGATTTCCCTAAGTTCCCCAGTTGGGTCTCAAACTTGAGATCCTCCTGCTTCAGCCTCCTAGGTGCTGAACCTAAAGGCATGGGCTACCTTGCAAGACGTTTATATAGATTTAATAATAAATATATGTCATGTCCTAACTCAATGCTATTAAATCTTTAGGAAGTTTTAATTGTGTTTTCGCTACACAAAATCAGAATACCTGCGAAAGAATGATAAGGCAAAGTTGCTGAGTTCCCATGGCCATTCAAGTATGTGAATTTTCTAAAATACAATGTGCTATGAAGCAAATTGAATACTATGTATGCATGCAATTGAGGAAATATTCTCAGTTGTTTTGGGACCATGACCTACATTACTTTGCTGTAACTTAACCAAAAATACATTATTTTGTAATACTGGGAACAATTTTACAAATATAATTTTGCTAAATGACATTGATATTAAACCCAGTTATATTTGCTTTTCAAAATATACCTACTTACATATTATCTTTTAATATTATGATATGAAGCAGTATATTATATTACATTTTAATCTTTAACTAATAGTAGCAAACATTTACCTAATATTTAACTAGTTTTGCATTGTTATAAATGTTCCACAAATATTAACTCTTTCAACCCTTAGAAACCCTGCACTTATAACAGAGAAAATGACATTTTATAACAGAGAAAACAACACAGAGATAAGCATTTTGCTCCATCCATATAATTAGTATGTTACAGGGCAAGGTTTCAAGTAGTACAAGCCAGAATACATACTCTGAAGTTATTAAGTTCATTTTCTTTTCTGTCTGTAGTTTTGTATTTACCTTTATGATAGGATGCAAGCTTCCATTTTTATCTACAGCAATCTCTTCTATCATAAACCATGTACGCTTGGAGCAGCTTTTCTCTTGAGTTCAACCCAAGACTTAGCCCTGAATAAGCACTAGAGAGAACAGCATTCACTTCTTAGTGATAACTTGGTTGCAAGTCAGTTTCCTTTTATATGGCAAATCACAGGCAAAGATTTGTATCAAGTCATCTTCAGCCCTAATTAAACTTAGATATCACTTCACCCAGCCCTTCATGAATAGCAGATTTAAACTTAATTTTTATTAAAGGAAGCTCAGATCTTTTTTGCAGTTTTATAAAAAGTAAAAAAAAAAGCAGCATACTAGATAAGTAAAAAATTTGATCACAAGATTAAAACTGAATGTCTTTAAAAGAACAAGATTCTTGGCTCTATATAATATTTTATAATTTACAAGGGAAAGATGGGAAATGAGAGATAAATTAGTAAATCAAACACCAAAGCCATTCATTCTACATGATTTAGAGCATATCAGAGACTGATCATTTTAGCTAGATATATAGCATTACATGAAATTTTCTAGGATTTGATTTAAAAAAATCAATAATACTGACAATTTTTCACTTCTAATAATTTCTGATAATTTATTCCCAAAAAAGATATTACCTTGTTAAATATAATAAGATGCTGGAGCTAGGATATGAAGAGCCCCAAAGTGTCTTTTCTATTAGTTACAACATCAAGGATTTACCAGATTACTTATTCTCATTCAGCAATAGCTACCAGTTTTTCAAGTAACTACCAGTTTTTCAAGGAGGATCCACTGCTATTTCCTTTTTATTTTCAATTGACTGTGACCTCACACGCTTGGAGACTCCCTCCAACAAAAATAGTATTTCTGGATCCTTCAGCAAGTTAGTCCCTGGACAATCACAAGTTTTTATTTTTAAATCTTCCTTTCAGCAATTCCACAGCACTAAAGTTAACGGTTTGCTAAACCCTTGAATACCATTAAAAGCAGGAGCTTGCACATTTGTCTTTTAACTTTGTGTCTGCTCTACTTTCCATTCTTCTTTAAACAGTTGTTCTATAAAGGCTCAGTGGGGAGCTCTTCCCTACAGGCTTAATCAAGTGTTCACATCTCCTGGTCTGTCTGGCAGCAGATTCAATACATTTACTCCGATGAAACTAAGCCCTAGGAACACGTGATGAGATCCCAATTTATCTAATGCATAAACTGAAACCAAACTAAACAGACTGTTGAATTTCCAGTTTTACAAATATAACCTATATCAGATGTTTCTTAAATTATTTTTAAAGATTTAAAACATTCCACTCCATAATCAAGAAAAAGTTCCAGACCTTCTTCACATAAATAATAAATAAAAATGATCCCTGTGTCTATACTTTTGCTTTACTTCTGCAACTTAGCTTCCAAGAAAATAACAAATATATTCTGTATAAAAATATTTAAATGTAGTAAGCCTACCTAAATTTCTGATAATATATTGTAATAAGAAATCATTTTAATTTAAGTAAAAGGGTATTTCCTGCATCAGATAAACTTCATACTGCTATATATCAAAGCTTTTTAAAATAAAATAGCACTATTAATAACCAACAAATAATTGACTTAGTGTTAACATGGAAATTTTCCAAACCTCAACCACTTTTATTTCAAGGAATATTTACTAAACATATCAAATATATACATAAAACTGTTGCAATTTCTCATAAGACAATATTGGAATTTACATTCATACACATATGTACATGTATTTAGAAGCAAACATAAAAAATGACATTACCATAGAATCTCAATCTTATTTAAAATTGCAAACAAAGGAAGATAGTACTAATAGGCTATATTTTGTTACTATTATTTTAAATATCTGAATAACATCCATGAACCATATGCCAATATGATTTCAACTGCACCCAGCATTGAGTAAACAAGAGATTTTTAAACAAATGCATTATTTCCTGGATAGTTTCTCTTCTCTTAAATGTTTGATATATAATTAATGAAACCAATTCAAGAATCGTGTGTGCTGTAATAAAAATTGTAGGAAATTATTCCTCTTGTACTTCTTTTAAAAAATTCCTTAATAGAGGAAAAGGCAAATTAAGGTTGTTCTACTTACTTTGTGAATGGATTAATCACTTTTAAAATGGCAAGAGTAGAGTGAATTTAGATTAAAGAAGAAAGGGAATACATAGATCTAAAGTGACATTCATAAAAATATTTTATTCCAGAGTCACGGGCTTATTAAACCAATAAAGAAAATATGCTGTGGTCTCCATATTTCTAAATAGTAAAACATGAGATAATATTTGAACCCAAGATTCCATGACAAGAATTTACACTGAAATATCACTTTAGAGTTTGGAACTTTGATATAATTTTACTTATTATTTTGTTTGGATTCTTCTCTAAAAATATCTCTTTTATCTTTCTTCTTTTCTCTTTTGAAATGTTGAGAATTAAA
This sequence comes from Cuniculus paca, assembly GCA_004365215.1. Lineage (NCBI taxonomy): Eukaryota > Metazoa > Chordata > Mammalia > Rodentia > Cuniculidae > Cuniculus > Cuniculus paca. The sequence continues at coordinate 2,117 of RJWT010009938.1, read as the reverse complement.
TCATATATATGAGCAACATTATTAGCCCTTATTTTTCACTTATATTTTGAGACAGGTAGCTCAGGCTGGGCTGGAACTTGAAATGCTGTTGCCTCATCTTCCCAGAATGATGAGATTATAGAAAGGTCTTATCATACCTAGCTAAAATATCTTTTAACAGTATGCCATTTTACAAATGCACTTCACAGTCTAATAATTTAAAATATATTCCCCAATGATGGCAAATAGGATTTATTTAAATCATAAAAATAAGAATGAGAATTAAAATTCAATCTCAGAATTTATATAGAAGATAGTAGTTTTAGGAGTGTTATCATCATGCATTAGAGAAGAATATGTCTATGACACAGTTGTAAGTAATGATAATCTTCAGCTATCATTCTGACCCAGAAAATTGTTCCTCTTATAAGTAAAAGTTTCTAAAGATGAAGATAGAGCAATGGATTCTTTGATGACACTCACCAAACAGAGCATTTCTAATTAATCACACAGTTGTTTTGAGATATAAAGATTCCATATACTTTTAAATGTATTATGATTACTTAGCTATAGTACCACACTTTATCTTACATCAAAAAAGTGACCCCCAAGGTACCATCTCTGTAATCCAATGAAGGATTGAAAGTCAAGTCAACAAATCTTCCTGAAAGTATACTTAATATTGCAATGAGTTAAAGGAGAAAATTCTACTTTAAAACAAGGTAAAATACAATGTTTTCTTGATTACTGAGAACAACTGTTTCCTTTCTCAGAGTTAACGAAAGCCTGCTGAAGAAAGTAAGGGCACAGGTACTTAGAGGGTCACTGGAATTTTCTCATTTTCCTGTAGTTTAAAACACTTTGAATAAAACTTCATTCAACAAAGAAGAAGGTTTTTATTGCTTAAGTAAATTTTTAAATACTCTGCATTACATAACAACTACTACTATTGCCCTTGGAAAGACTGAGGATAAAGCACAGTCTAGACGAACAGGGTTCCAACTGAACCAGCAAACTACTAAGCAAACCATAGTTCAATTTTAACAGCACAGAATTTTCTAAATAGGAAATTTGTCATTTTTTATTGTATAATTTCACTCTTCTACTATACTTTATAGTCACATTAAGGGTATGCATTAGAAGCACATGACTGTCCTTGCATTTTAAGAGGTTGTTTGATTCCCTGTGAATGAGAAGGAAGTGGTACTCCATATCTCTGTAATATATCCCTAACAGTATCTGTTAAAATTGGATCAAGGACAGCTTATTTCATCAAAATTATGATCTGTTGAATATTTTCTATGTATCATTGTAATGAGTTTCCAGCCAACTTAATTATTCGACATTCAATTAGGAGATTTATTAAAAATTTATCAAGTCTTTTCTCTTCCAAAATGAAATAACTGTTCATCTATTTGTCATGAGCCACATAGGAATAAAATGCCACTGTATATGTGTTCTACTGAATCACAATGGTTGTACTCTAAGACTCATCAACATTATTTTAATTATTCCCATTCAAACGTATTTGAACATATTCATACACTTAGAAAACACTTGTATATATTGGAAAATATTCTGTTAGCTTGTTATAAATATGACTCAAACCACAAACTCATATTTTCACCTGAACAATTACTTTTGAAACTGAAAATAATACCTCATACCTCTATTATTTGCATTAGATTTCCATAATAAATGGTTTATAAAACTGAAAACTATATTCTCTCTTAAGATTTTTAACTTTGTATTAAAAAACAAAACCAAATAAGCATGTTCTAAAGAGATCAAAATAAGCACTTAACCAGCTGAGTTTGCTCCAGACTAGAGATGTCTCAGGATTACAGATATTAGTAATGCCAAACTGATGACTAACCAGCCTGGGCATTGGTATTCAGTATACCTGAATTCTCTGTGTGAATGAATTTAACTATGGAAGACTTCTGTGCTGTCCTAACCTGCTATATTTTGATTTGATACATCAGAAAGAGCTGCTGTGTTCACTGATGGCCAAAGAAAAAGCTGAACGGACATTATATGTCGGTATATCAAATATTATGGAATTATTTCAAAAGAATGATAGAGCACTTTGCATACATTAATATTAAAATAACTAAGATTGAATTTCAAAACAGACC
>RJWT010009937.1:0-24693 GCA_004365215.1 Cuniculus paca | reverse complement strand
AGAAATAAGAGAAACCACACCCTTTACAATAGCATCCAAAAAAATGAAATACTTAGGAATCAACCTAACAAAGGAAGCAAAAGATCTATTCAATGAAAATTACAGTACTCTGAAAAAAGAAATCGAAGAGGATCTCAGAAAATGGAAAGACATTCCATGCTCATGGATAGGAAGAACAAACATTGTGAAAATGGCCATGCTCCCAAAATTATTATACAGATTTAATGCAATTCCCATCCAAATGCCATTAGCATACCTCACAAATCTAGAGAAATTATTCTTAAAATTCATCTGGAACCAGAAGAGACCTAGAATAGCAAAGGCACTTCTGGGCAGCAAGGGCAGGACAGGAGGCATCACAATCCCAGACTTGAAATTATACTACAAGCTACTGTAATCAAATCAGCATGGTACTGGAATCAAAACAGACCTGAGGATCAATGGAATAGATTAGAAGATACAATCCCAACTATAAACACACTCAGCCACCTTATCTTTGACAAAGGGGCCAAACATGATGGCTGGAAGAAAGATAGCCTCTTTAATAAATGGTGCTGGGAAAACTGGCTTGCCATATGCCAAAAACTAAAATTAGGCCCAAGCCTATCACCATACACTAAACTAAAGTCAAAATGGATCAAAGATCTAATTATTAAAACAGAAACACTAAATCTGCTGGAAAACAAAGTAGATAGAAATCTTGAAAACATAGGGGTAGGTGGAGAATTCATGAACAAAAGTCAAAGTGCACAGGAAACACTTCCCAGAATCAACAACTGGGATCTTGTCTTGTTAAAAAGATTTTGCATGTCAAAAGAAATCTCCAATAGAGTGAAAAGAAAACCCACAAATTGGGAGAAAATTTTAGTCAACTGCCCTTCAGACAAAGGTCTTCTATCTAGAACATATAAAGAATTAAATAATATCAGGCCCTCAAAATTCAAAGACCCAATCCAGAAATGCCCATCCCAAAATTCAAAGACCCAATCCCAAATGCCCATCAATTGAGGAATTGTTAAAGAAGATGTGGTACTTTTATACAATGGAGTATTATTCAGCTCTAAAAAATGTTCACATGGAGGCTTTTATAGGTAAATGGATGTGACTTGAGACCATACTCGTAAGTGAAATAAACCAAACACACATGTGTAAACACCGCATTGTCTCCCTAGTGTAAGAAACTGAAAGACTCAATAAGATACAAAATTCCTGATAAATATGGAGAAATGGTTCTGAAATCCAATGGTGTTTTTATTCTTTGATTTGACTGGTTTAAGTCCCTTTCCTACTATTTGAAAGCAATATGTGAGAAGATAGGAACAGTTCTTTTGAAAAATGAGGCACTACAGCAGCCATTGCTGGTTTCTTGTTATCTGACTTAAAACCTGTAATGCTATTCTCTTTTATCTGGTTTTATACTACTTTGTTTTGTTTGAGTTTATTGTCTGTATTGTATGAATAACCATTTTGAAGAAAGCAAGAGACACTAGGGTAACCATTGTTAATCTCCTGTTGTTATGTTTTGAAAACCTGTATAGCTTTCAGTGTTCTGTTTTGAAATGCTATATTATGTTTGACTCTATTCTGTTTTCTTTTGCTTTTTTTGTTCTGTTCTGTTTTGTTTTGTTTTGTTCTATTCTCTTTAAAATAAAAAAAAAAGAATAACAGTGTCTTTTTCACACCAAATCTGAACTATAAGTGGAAACCTATCACATCTTTCATTAAAATTGCATTGTAAATTTTATATCATCAGTATTTAGTTTTTATATTATAAAGGTTCAATAGACCATAATCATAGCTAATTCATTATGATTCACTAATGATTCACTATGTAATCACTGTCTCACAACTTCTTTTCCATTCTTGTATGCATATATGCAGTCTTTAATTTAAAGTCATTGTATTTGATTTATTTTTATTAATACATGTTTTCAGTACGTGGTGTTTGCATTTCTTGTGTGAATTTAGTCTGTGTGCACAACTTCATTCTTCTTTTTAAATCTCTTTTCTCTCCCCTAATTAACCATCCCCCATATCTTGTTCTCATTCCCTTTTAGGAAATGTCTATATCCCTACTTATTATTTTTTAAACTTTAAGTTTTATTTTATAAGTTCATGTTTGTAGTACAAGAAGTTAGCATTCATTTTGAGGAGTAGGTACATGTACATAGCACAGCTTATGTCTTTTTGCAATATTGCCTAGAACATATGAACTTAATATATTTGTTTCTACAGAGTATTCCATCCTACTAGAAGTATACATTCTTCCCTACTCACCTATCTTCCTATCTGCTTCACCTCTCTTCCTCTGTCTGCCTTTAAATTCTTTCTCCATTTTCATTCTTGTTATTATTAGTTCATGTTTATGTTTACATTTACATCTCTTGAAGTTATTAGGTTCCTATACATGGCATATGTTAGGGCTTCTTTCTTTCATTTCCACTCTTGCCCTTCCATTACTATCAGTCTCCTGTATCCCTTCTCATTCACAAGAGACATTTTCCCTTGCTTCTTTCTATCCATCCTTTATTTTGCTCTTTTTTATTTGCTTTGCCTTACTCAAAGGAGAAATATGGTACATGAGCTCATGTGTCTGTTTTGTTTCACTCAACATTATATTTTCTAGGTCCATTGTCTTACAGATATCTCATATGTAACCCTCTTAAAGCCAGGTAGTATTCCATTATGTGTAGCTGGTACATTTTCTTTATTCATTCCTCTGTTGATAGGCATATAGGTTGCTTTCGAGGTTTAGCTATTATGGATGGTGCTGCTATAAACATTAGTATGCCTGTTTCTCTGTAGTATGGTGTCTGTGTTTGTTTTGTGAAGATTTCTGGAAGAGAAATAGCTGAGTCATATAAAATTTTTCATATTGGTACACTGAGAAATATCAATACTGATTCTATAATAGTTCTGTGGTTTACATTTCCACCAAGAGTGTAGAGGGCTCCTTCTTTACTGCAACCACTCTAGAATTTGTTAATTTTTGATTTCTTTGTCATTCTTTCTTTTGTAAAATGAAATCTTAAGGATGTTTTAATTTGCATTTCCTTAATGACCAGAGATGGCAAACAGTTTTTATATGTTTGTTAGTCATTTGCACTTGTTTTGAAAAGCATCTGTCCATTTCTCTAGCCAGTTTCTGGATTAGTTCATTTAGTTTCAGTGAGCCTCTTACATTGAATGCTTTGTATATTCTAGACATTAGACCTCTGTCTGAGGAATAGCTGGCAAAAGTTTTTTTTTTCCATTATACACTCCACTACTTGATTCCTTTGTTGTGTAGAATTTTTTTAATCTGGTATTATCCTTTATGTTGAGTCTTGCCATTATTTCTTATGCAATTGTACTTCTGTTCAGAAAGTCCTTGAATAAATCTGTGACCTCAAGTGTTTCTACCTGTTTTCTTTTCAAGTAGCTTCATTGTTTCTGTTGTAATGTTTAGAAATCTGTAATGTTTAGAAACTAAAATTTTCATTTTATTTTAGCACATGGTGAGAGGTATGGGTTCATTTTCAAACTTCTGCAAATACATAGCCAATTCCACAGTACCATTTGTTGGCAAGGCTATCTTTCCTCCAGTAAATGTTTTTGGCCCCTTTGTGGAAGACCAAATACCTGGATTTATTAATAATGTTTCTCTGTTTTTTATGTGTGTTACTTTGACCCACATGTCTTTTATTTTGTCAGTACCATGCCATTTTTGTCACAGTTGCTTTGTTGATATAAATTGAAGTCAGGTATTTAGAAAGACATCTCTTGCTTTGAACTTGCTGCCAAAGATTGTTTTTGCTATTCTGGGTCTCTTCTGGCTCCACTTCAATTTGAGGATTGCTTTCTGTATTTCTGTGAAAAAAGCTATTGGTATTTTCATATGAATTTTGTTGAGTCTGAATCATAGTTATGGCAGTATGGCCATTTTGATATTTGTTCTGCCTACCCAAGAGCATGTGACATCTTTGCATCTTCCAATGTCTCTTTAGACTACTGTAGTTTTAATTTTAGATGATATTAAGTTCTAGGTATTTATATTTTCTTGATGCAATTCTTTTCATAATTTCTTTCTTATTGTCTCCTTTTTGATATAATCTAACATGAAGAGATAACATTTATAGATATTTATGCACTAATACTGGCAAACATACGTTCATAAAACAAATACTGATGAATATAAAAGATCAAATAAATACTAAGACAATCATAGTGAGTGATCTCAATTCCCAAATTTTTCAGAGAGATTAAATAAATAAAAAAGAAAGAAAGAAATACCAGAATTGTGATACACCTTGAACATATGCACTTAATAGATATGTTTCTATAGAGTATTCTACCCTGCTACAACAGAGTATGTAATCTTTTCTACAGCACATGGAACTTTCTTCAAAATAAATCACGTGCTGTCTCACAAAGTCTTTCTCTCTCTCTCTCTTTCTCTTTCTTTTTATAAGTTTAATATATGTATGTATATATGTTTACTATCAGACTTCTGTGCAATGAAAATAGAAATGCACTGCAGAAGAAAACACAGAAAAGTTAGGAGCATTTGAAAACTTAATAAGACACTCCTAAATAGCCACTGGATCACAGAAAAAAAATCAAGAAAGAAATCATACTATTTCTGAAAGCTAAGGACAATGACTGTACAACACAGTAGAACCTGTGGACACAATAAAAACAATTCTTAGAGGAAATTTCATCATAATCAATTTCACATTAGGAAGACAGCTAGTTCAAGTCAATAACCAAATGAAGAACTTTACAATACATTAAAAAAAAGCTACAATCCAAGCACAAAATAAAACAAAGGAGGAAAACCGTAAAGATTAGAGCAGAAAGCAACAAAATTGAGATTAAAAACAATACAAAGAATCAACAAATTGAAAAGCTGATTCTTTGAAAGCATAAACAAAATAAAGATTTAGCCGAACTTTCCAAGAGATTGAGAGAAAAGAGTCATGTCAATACAATTAGAAATGAAAAAAGTGAAACACAACAGGTGATGTCAAAATCCAGATGATAGCAATTACTAAGAAAAATTATATTCCAACCAATTGGAAAGTCTTGAAGAAGTGGACAGATTCCTAGACTCATACAATTTACCAAGGGTAGCTCAGGAAGAGATGGTAATGATGAATAATCCAAAAACAAACAATGAAATAGAGACAGTAATAAACTCATTCACTCAAAAATCCAGTCTTGAAAACTAGAGATATAAAACACCAAGGTCAGTCACCATGCCTTACTTCCATTACAGAGTAGCCACCAAGCAAGACAATCCTGAATACAGAAAAGTTAGGAGCATTTGAAAACTTAGTAAGACACTCCTGCATGAAACTGGTCATTACCGTGATAATGACCAGTACTTATTTTCCAAATAAGTCTTTTTTTCAGGGAAACAAGTAGTCCTCTGTCCGAAGAATAACTGGGAAATATCTTTATTTTTTTCTCATTTTGTAAGTTTTCTTTTCACTTGGTTGTTTCCTTGGCTGTGCAGAAGCTTTTTAATTCGATATGATTCCATTTGTTCTTTTTCAGTACTATCGTGCAATTGCTGTTTAACACCCATGATGTCAAGAGTTTCGCCTATTTTGTATTTCAGTACATTGTTTCTGTTTTAGCATTTAGTTCTTCATTCTAATTTGAGGTTTATTTGATACCTAATGGGAGATATAGTTCTATATTCAATCTTCTCTGTGCATATAACCATTTTTCCCAACACTACTTATTAAAGAGTCTATCTTTCTTGGAGTGTATGTGTTAACCTGTTTTTCAAAGATCAAATAGTTGAATCTTCTTGGAGTTGTTTCAGCATCCTGTATTCTGTTTCACTAATCCTAATGTCTGCTTCTTTGTTTCTTTGTTTATATGTTTTGCCAATGCCAAGCTGATTTTATCATTATAGCTTTGTAATCAAATTTCAAGTGTAGGATTATGTGGCCTTCTGCATTGCCGTTTTTAATCAGGTTTTTTTTTTTTGTTTTTCACTTAGGCTTTATGTGAATTTTAAGACTGTTTTCCACTTTTGTGAAGAATGCTGCTGGTATTTTGACTGAAATTGGAAATCAGTGTATTAATTTTGTAAGTAAGGCCATTTCGACTATGTTGGTTTTGCTTGTCCAGAAACAGGGGATTTATTTCCATTTTTCTATATTCATTTCATTTTCATTCTTCAGAGTACTGTTGTTTTCATTTTTGAGGTCTTTCCCTTCTGTAGTTAGCTTAATTCCTAAGTATTTAATTTACCTTAGTGCTATTGTAATGGTATTTTCCATAATTTCTTTTTTACTGGGTTCTTTTTTATCATATAGGTATACTATTGATTCTTTCGTATTCATTTTGTGTCCTACTACATTACTGAATTTGAGTATTAATTGTTAGAACCCTTTGGTTGGTTTGGGGGTCTTCTATGTAGAGGATCTTGTCATCTGCAACAATGATAATTGACTTATTCCTTTTCTATAATTATACGCTTCATTTCTTTTTCTTGTCCAGTTATTCCTGCTAATGTTTCAAGTAATATGTTGAACAAGAATGGTGTTAGATCTTCCCTGAAGTTTTGTAGATTTCAGGAGTGAATCACCCTTAACTGGACTTTTACTACTTTGTAGAGTTCTTTTTCTTTTTTTAGTTACAACTTTAATTCCATTGCATGTTATTGGATTGTTCTGGATTTTTAAATCTTCTTGGTTTAGTTTTAGTTATTCACATTCATCAATCCATATCTCCTGTATTATCCAACTAGTCATATGCAAGTTTATGAATTAATTGTTAATAATCATTTGATTTTGGCAGAGTCTGTTATTTTACCTTTTTCATTTCTAATTGCATTGAACTGTGTCTTTTCTCTCCAGGATTTCATTAGTTTGACTAAGGATTTGTCTATTTCAGTTATTCTTTTGAAGAACCAAGATTTATGTTTGTATTTGTGGGGGTTTGAGGTGCATCATTTGGTTATTCATTTGGGCTCACCCCTTTTTTGTGATATGGACACATAAACTTCTCTCTTAGAAGAGCTTTCACTCTTGTGTTTTGAAAGTTATTTGTTATATTAGCATTATTCTTTAGTTCTAGAAACTATTTTATTTATTTCTTGATTTCTTTTGAAAATCATTGTTTATTTAGAATATATTGTTTAGTCTATGCATTTGCATAATTTCGTGTGTTCTTTTTTCTTGAAAGAATAGTAATGTGTGTGGCATAATTTTAATTCTTTTATATTTACTTAACCTTGCTTTATTGCTTAGAATGTGATCTATTTTAGAGAAAGTTCCATGTGCTGCTGAAAAAAATGTGCTCTTTTGTGATTGGATGAAGCACTGTGTAGTCTTGTATCTGTTACATTCATTTGTTTGAATGTTTCATTCACTCTGACATTTCTCTGTTGATTTTCTGCCTACTTGACTTTTGTATATATGACAATAGAGTTATTGAGGTCCCCACAATAATCACAGTTGTATTTATCTGGGCTTCTATGTCTAGTAATTCTTGTTTTATGAACTGTTCCATTTTTCGTGATATATGTTAATAAGTGCTGTCTCTTCATTGTTCCTTTAACTAATATGTAATGGCTTTCTTTGCCTCCTTTGATCAGTTTTTATTTGTAGTCCATTTTGTATGAAGATAAAGTAGCTACATCTGCTTAGAAGGTTCATTTGCATGGAATGTTGCTTTCTATCAGTTTTTAGTCAATGTTTTTATTTTAAGTTAATTTTTTTCTTGTATATAGTAGATTATTGAATTTAGTTTCTTGATCTATTCTGTCAGTTGGTGTCTTTTGATCGCAGAATTGAGATCACTCACAATGTGTATTATTACTGATAGGTATAGACATTTCTCTCATTGTCTTATTTTCCTATTGCTGATTCCCTGTGTTTCCTTCTACTTAACTGCTCATACTTCCTCAGGCATTCATTCTATTAGAATTTTTTTTGTTATTGCTAGATTTGTTGTCTCTTAATAGGCTACCATCAGAATTTTTTGGAATGCTGAATTAGAGAACATAAGTTTCTTTATGTAATCTTTATTGTGAAAAATATGTATCTCCATTAATTTTGAAAGATAACTGTTCAGAGTTTAGTAGCATGGGCTGGAAATTGTTTTAGGACTTGAAATGCTTCAAGGCAAGCTCTATTTGCCTTAAAGGTTTGTGTTGAGATATTTCCTGTAATTCAGATGAGTTTGCCTTCATAAGTGGTTCACTGTTTTTTTCCCTAATTGCTTTTGAGATTCTAGCTCTGTTTTGAATGTCCAGAATTTTGAATAGGTTACACTTTGGAGAGGTTCTTTTTTTATCATGGTTATTACAGGTTCTAAATACCTCATCTATCTTTGTATTAAATTCTTTTCTCTTATGTGGAAAGTTTTCTGGTAGTAATTCAGAAAACCTTTTATGTCATTCATCCTGTCTTTTGATTTTCCACTAATTCCAATTAATCTTTTATTAGTCTTCTTTGGCATCTGGGAACTGTTGATTCATTTTTTCATGTTTTCTTTTTGTATTTTATGATACCTTTCATTAGTCATCATGTCTCCTCATTTTTACATGTTTCCCTCACATTGGTCACTTCTGCTTCTCACACTTTTGATACAATTTTTAATCTCCTGAGTTTCTGTTTGTTCTTTTTATGAGCCGTAATTTTTTGCTATGCTGTTCATTAATGTTTTGCATTATTTTGTTCAGCTCTGATAGTTTTGTGTCTTCATTAAATTTGTTTATCATTTTGTTACTTAACCCAATATATTATTGCTTACATCTTCTCTTACATCTTCTCAGTGAGCTTGCCAAATATTTTATTGTTCTGTTTGGTTATCTCTTCTGATATAACTTCAAATAATTTAGGTGTATGACTTTTGGATTTCCCATATTCCTTTGATTATCTGTGGATCAGCTTTGGGAGACTCCGGATTTTTGAACCTATTTCATTGGGCTCTCTTTCATATTTCTGTTTTTGTTTGATTCTGTGTTGTTGAGACTTCTGGACTGATTATAATGGAAAGATTTCTTTCTACTATGGAGACATCTTTAGTTGATATCAACTTTTCAGTGGTATCTTCTAGATGTGGACAGATATTGACTTTTTCCTCTGTCCCTGGAATCAACCACCTCCATTTACTTGGGACAGTAGGTAGCATTTTAGAACCACAACCCAATCCTCTAGGAACTGACCACAGTATTGATCCCAAGGCTACCCAGATATTGATTTCACAGGAGAACCAATTAATAGCAAGAGTTAAATCACCTTAGTATAATATCAACATTGATTTGAGTGTCAAATACAAACAAACTGATTGTAAGGCTGGAATCAGACTGACTCTCCCAATCCTCAATCTTTTTTGCCAGTGGATGTATTATTCTCAGCAGGGAACTCAGTTCAGCACAAAGGCTGTCATTGGCAGACAAAGTATACTCTAAAAGATGTAAGATAGGACAAAGAATTCTGCAGATCCCTGGACATCAAGAGAGAACCAAGGATGTACACTGGATGCTTCAAGGAGTTTTCCCACGGAGATGCAAGACTACCTGATAAGTTTGACCACAGATGTTTATTAAACTATTCCTACCTAATATCCTTTGTCTTCTTTCAATACCTATAAAAGAAGCCTACTTCTCTTTACTCCCTGTGAATGGTCTTTTCACCCTGCCTTCCTGCACCCAGACAAAATAAATTAAATGCCATGTTGCCTTTACACAAGCCTGGTGGTCTTGGTTGGTCTCTGCCTCTCATACACATTACACGAACAATAATGCATCACATTTTACCACAGAAAAGAGATTTATAACGTAGTATGAACACTGAAATAAACCAAAGATTGACCTCCCATTGACCTACAGTAAATATTAAATAGAATAACTTTACCTCTTCTAACAATTTAACAATATGCAGCAGTAATAGTGTAAATTTAACTACCTATGCAGACATTCATATGGCTTAGTACTTATACCATAAAAATAGAAAAGACCAATCAGAAAATAAAAAAGGAAAATTTGAAAAAATCAGTGTGATAGAGAAGGACTAGGGAAAAGTGAGACAGGCAATACTATTAGGAGGTCCCATTGAAAAGTAAAAAAAAAATAGTGTTAGAGACATTGTGACAGTGGCTGGGGATTTAGTTCAGCGGCTTAAGTGCCTGCCTGGCAAGTGTGATATCATGAATTTGATCCCCAGTACAAAAAAAAAAAAAAGATATTGTGGAAAAGAATAAATAAGCAAAAGGAAGAAAAATAAACAGAGCAACATGTAGGAAATACGGATAAGAAGGGAGAGAAAATAAAGTTGAAGAGAAAAAATAAAGGAAAACACACTAAAAATGTAGACATGAAAAAAAGCACCAAATTCAAAAAAAAAAAAAAGAAAAAAAGCCAAATGAAGAAAAATAAAAATAAAAAATAGAAAACTCTAAAACAATTGAATAAAAACAAATTCCTGTGTTTTTGAATGAGGGGTTTCTTTTTGATATCTGCAATCTTCAGATCCAAGCAGTCACCATTTTCTCTGCCTCACTTTAGGGTCAGAGATTTTTTTGATCTGCCTTCTCGGTGCCAGAGGGCACTCCATCTTTTCATGTCCAACTGTGGTTACCTTCTAAAGTTAGACATGTGCTTGCTTACATTGGCTATGGGAAAAGCAATCAGCCCGCTGGTCTCTGGTGTACGTAGGTCACAGGGCTGGGGTCCATGTGGACTGTTAGACACAGTGCTGACAGTTCTGGAGTCTTGTTGCTCCCAAGCCACCCCAGACATTGTCCTCATCTAGAATAATGTTATTTGATTAGTCCTCACCTCTACTACCCCATGTCAGTGGAAAACAAAATGTTGAGCCAGTTTGGGGTTTGTGGATGGTATCTCCTTTGTGTGTGTGTGTGTGTGATTCTGTGTAGTCCTGTCTACTCATAGTTTTGCTCCTGTCCAGCCCTGTTTGCACTGGAGGAGGGCCACTACTGGTTTCGAATGGGCCAGTTTGCCCACATCAGTAAACGGAGTCACACGTCTGATGAAGTCCTGTTTGCTCAGGTCCTTGTTTGTGCCAGGGAGTTAACTTCACTTTAATTTAAATGCTTCTTTAAGTCACTATGTATAGATTTTAAATCCACGGATGAGAGTTTGTGCAGAAGCAGTGCGTGCATGTAAACAAAACCTGTGTGTTGAGAAATCTCTATTCCTATAAAAGCAAAATGCTGACAATTCCATGGTGGAAGTGATTCAATATTCACCATGTTACAAGGTATCTGACTGATCACCCAAGTGAATGGTGGCATATTGTGAACTTAGTGTCGTTCCTTACCATTTCTGCATTGTTTATTCTGTGTTGGTGAATGCAAGCCCATGTTACGGAGCCTATAGAAAAATTTTAGGTCTATTATCATGGCTAGTTTGTTCATAACTCCTCTATTCACAGGGCAAAGACAAGAGAGCCTGAGGCAAGCATCTGACTAGTAGCAGAAAATGACTCCTCTATCCATTATCCTATTGATACAGGGGAACAAATCTCCCAACTTACTAGATGTCTGGTATGAGTTCTTGTTCTCTAAAATCAAAGAATGAATTTTAGGAGCAATGGAGGTTAAGAGAAGATTATATTTATTGAGAGAAAGAAAGATTCTGTTTGAGAGAGAGACAAAAGGGGTTCCCAGTGGGTTGCCAAAAACTCTGTCTTTTCTAGGGACTTTAAAACCGCAAAATGAGGCAGGTCTAAGTTCAAGAAAACAGAGGAACTTGCAAGATGGGCATGAGGTGGGACAGAACTATGGCCAACAAATAAGATTAACTGCTCAGGTAAAATTGATTAAATCCAGGACAAATGGGAAAGCGAGTCACCTAGTAAGCAGACATAAATTACAGAACAGTGACTCTTCCGTAGGGGGTTGGAATGATGATTCCTGACTTCCCCAAGGTGATACAGACCTATTTGGAATAATATCAATCCTTAGAATGTGAGTGCATTTGTTTGATCTTTTGTCTTGAGGTCTGTTCCACAGCAGGAGGCATCTGTCTCCCCCACAGTTGTGTGGTATCTGGTCTTCTACACTGACTCCTTTGAGGGTCTAGCCCTGGGTGACTGCCTATAATATTTCTATCTAGGCCAGCTATCTGTAACAGTATTTCATGTAGCAATGATGCTCTAAGAATCCCTTGATCTTACCAAGTTCTTCACTATCTTAAAATAGTATTATAATTGTTTCAGTGAAAGCATTGCTTTGTGGGGCTAAGTCAAGGTTCTCCAGGAAACTGTATATACTCTGAATCAACATTCATTTTGGAAAATGTCTCTGATTTCCAGAATTCACTGGGCTAGAAAGTAAGGGGAGGAAATGGCAATACCACTACTCATCATTTTCCCTAGTGACCCTACAGAAAAGCAATTTATTGCGTATTTGTGAGATTTTATGCTTTGCTGGCCTACAATTTTAATTTCAGAGGGAAAAATCTTGTATCTTCCACTAGGAGATACAACAATGACTTCATTGAAGTGAGTCTTAAAACATCCTCATGACCAATTTGGGCTCCTAAATTATTTGAATATATGGGCCAAAAGAAAGGCTGTTTTTGGTGGTGATTATTCCCAACTAATAACAGGAAGTTGACTTAAACTCCACAATAGAGGTAAAGAAAACTATACCTTGAATATATTAGATCTATAAGAATATTATTATTACTATTAGTATTACTAATTACTGTGATTCAGATCAATGGATTGAAAACTGTATTTTACTTGATCCCTTCAGTCAGAGTTATGTTTAAGGTAGTAAAACAATTCAAAACCAAAAAGAGATATTCTAAATTCTTGTGTGACTGACATTGAGTTATGTTTAATGGCATCATCTGAATTCATAATTTACTTTTTTTGCTCACTGGTTGGTTGTTAATACTCCATCTGGTTTCATATTATACGTAGTATGTTAGTTAAGATGGGTTTTAAAACACCCTCAGCAGGGCACTTTTGTACTGAATATGAATTTCCTAGTAAGATGATGGAGTGGGGCTTATACCTAGGGAGCAATATGAAAGCCAATGCAGATAGCCACCTTGCTTGGACCATATGACAGGAAAAGTTAAAATGCTCCCTTGAGATATTTTGTTGCATTGTTTATTATAGAATAATTCACTTAAAATAAGCTATTCTTAATCTACCTACTCAGTTAAAAATAATCCTTCTGACAGCTTAATCCTACTACAATTTGTGACAAAATGAATATAACACATTCACTTAAACTCAGCTCAGGAATTTTACTAATGGTCCATTTAATGTTCCATTGAGGTGAACATTTGTACTGCAGGGAAGCTGGCAGCTACAATTAACAAAGCAAGCTGTCAAAGTTGACAGTTGTTACTTTATTTCAAGAAGGCATTCAACCACGTTTGTCCTATTTGTAAATTGGACATAAAATTCCACAAAATTATATGTCCATTCAACTAAAGATGAAATTTTCTATTATAACATAGATTGTAAGACCAATGACCTTCCTGAAATTTTAATGTTACAATGCAATAGAATGTTTAAGACAGCATCATAAAGAACTGAATATGTTGGCCCATTGTTACTGTCAGCAACAAAGTGGACATAGATAGCTTTTTATTTTGTGTTTATTAACTATTTCATTTTCAGTCAATTATTGGTAAAAGTATTTGTTTGCCTCTAACATTCATAGAGTTATAGAATATTAATAGTACTATTAAAAGTGGCTATTGGTGCTATGATATGATTCTCTGCACCAGTCTAAATTAGCTACTTGTTCATTGTCATCTTGTTTTTTAGGTTCCTCTTTTCATTAATTTTACAAGATGAGTCAGGTGTACCTACCTATAATCCCAGTACTCCACAAGGCTGAGACAGGAGAAGCACGAGTTTGAACCAGGCCTAGAAAGCTTCGCAAATTAGAAAGATGTCATTAAAAAAAAAGAAAAGAAAACAAAGAAAAAGAAAAAGAACAATTACACCAGGGTTGATAATGTAGCTCAATGCAAATGGCCTGAGTTTAATCTATAATACTGGAAAAAAGAAAAATAAAAACAAACGATGAAGTGCTTATACTCATTACTTTTTGCATTATTGCTATTGTAGTATTTTAAACAATTTGAAGAGATTTTGAATAGCTTATACATCTATATGTTGGAAATAAATAATTGAAGCTTTTTAGTACTTTTAAATTTCAATGGTTTTTCTTTCTTTTTATATTAGAGAAAAGCAGTTTGAGTGACTATGAGAGTTAGTATTGATATATATACATCAGTACCCATCACGATAGTAATCTTAATTTTAAAATCATAGTAATCTTCCTTATATTTTTGGCCACAGATTAATTTATAGAGTGGAATTCAGTATATAAAGGTAATGTGCCTTCAAAATTTTAAGAAACAAGGTATAACTTCACACACTGAATTTGGAATTTCTCTGAGGAAACGTAATTTCTCTAAAACGCAGCAGTAAAATATGTCAAACATAATATAAATTTCAGTCAAAATGACTTTTGACTACTTTGAAGCATTCCATTTCTCACATTAGCCACCTAAAAAATAAAAAAATATTTGTTGTAGTTAGGGGTTACAAGGAAAACAATTTAGAACAAAACACAAAATTTACAGAATTATTTTATAATAGTCACCCAACGAGTCAAACATGAAAAGTGCAGGACATCTGTCCACACACTAAACACCTCAAAAAATCTATCTGAGGGCCAAGATACCATGTCTGTGTCCTGCATAAGTACAGCTAAAGACCTAGAACCCATGACAATGTCTCACGCAAGTCTGTTTCACGGATCTGCGCTGGGAAGGTCCCAGGGTCAGCAGTGGAAGCCAGAGAGTCTGTGCCAGTGGGATGAAGGATCTGTGCCAGCAGGCTGAGGGTTCTGCACTGGAGCCAGGAAGTGGTGCTTGAAATAAGGATCAGAGCTTCCCCAAAAAGCACCACAGCTATCCTTAGCAACAACGGGGTCCCAAGCTCCTCCAACGATGAGAACACCCGAGTTACTATCAGGAAGCCAGCATGACAGGCTTCTGCTAGAGACTGAGCAGAACACAGCATCTTCCCCTCTGGAGCCAGGAAGTGGTGTAGTAAGACCAGAGCTCCCCTAAAGAGAACCACAACCATCCTCAGTGACAAGGTCTCAAGCTCCTCTGATGATGAAAGCAGCCAAGTTCACATTGGGGAAGAAACTTGAAGAGTTTCTCCAGGAGAAACAATGGCATCAGAACCAACAACACTACACTTTCCTCTTCAGTTCTCCCTCTTATGTTGGCAACAGTCCTCAAGTGAGCCATCCATACTCAGCACCATGCTGGTTCAGTGCAGTTGGTATTACAAGTTGACCACCAGTTTTCCACCCACCACAATATTCTATATCAAAAAACACAAAATCAATCAATAGCTACAGATATATATCTCCAAAATGAAATAATGCCTGTATGATGGTTAATCTTAATTGTAAACTTGATTGCTTGGAAGCTTCTTAGGATATTAGTTATGCACCTTAAAATTGGTGGGTAATAGGGTAAATAAATTAAATATTCATAATGATAGCCACAATTTCCCCAAATTTTTAAATCTTTCTAGCTTTCTCCATCAATTTGGACTGTTCCAACTTTCTACATCATGGGTAAATACAATACTGACACATACAAACACAGATTATAAAAATACACAGTGAATACATGTTTAAATTTTTTTAAAAAAGTACACAAAAAGGCACATTAATGTTAATCCACTTCATCAAACTTCCCTCTTCTTCAAATACTTATCCTATCGTTCTTGCCAATTTCTGAAGTTCTGGAACTTCTCTTTAAAGAATGTGCTTAGCTGCACTATTGTGGCTCCCTTGACGTGCTGAATTCATTCAAATAACTTAACTTGAGTAGTCTTTTTGACTTTGGTAGACAGTGAGAAGTTGCAAGATGTCTTATTCAGTAATTAGGTGGGTGAGAACACACTTTGATGTTTTTATTGGAGAGAAATTGCCATAAATTTTGGATCAACAAGAGATGATCAATGTAACATTAAATCTATAGAGCCGGGGATCTAGCTCAGCAGCCTAAGCACCTGCCTCGCAAGTGCAAGGTCATGAGCTCAATTCCCAGTGCCGCCAAAAAACAAAAAACAAAAAACATTAAAGCTATATTAATTTTCGTTGAAGTTGAACATATTTAATGCATGTAGCCTGATATTTTCATATATATCATACAATATCATGGTACATATGATATTATACACACACACACACACACTTCAGGGAAAGAAAAGTTATACATTTCTAGAAGCTAATGACCACTACTTCTGATACCTGTTGTAGTAGTAGAATCTAAAGGTAACATATTAATCTCATAATGTGTCAATAAAGTTAGTATTAAAATATTTGTATGAGGTTTTCTTTTCCTGAAGTGTTTGCATAGTTTTGGTGGACTCTGTGTATAGTGAACTGATTACTGTATTTGAGTTAATGAAAATAGTAATCTCTTTAGATGGTTACCATCTGTGTATGTGAATGTGTGTCTTTGTATATGAGTTTAGTGCAAGCATTCATTTACTCAGTGAATTTGAAATTCACTACAATTTTAATAAATGTGTTCTTCATTTTAAACATGGTATCACTACGATTTACCCATTGTCCTTTGGTACATTTTGGTACCAAAAGCTCTGCCACTTTCCCATACCCTGCTCTCCTGGCAAGCACTGTCCTACTCTGTACTTCCATGGGGTTTACTATTTAAGATACCACAGGTAAGTGATTTCATACAGTAATTTCTCTTTATGCCTACCCTATTTCACTTAGCATAATCTTCTTTAATTTCATATATGCTCTCTTTCTCTGTCTCTGTCTCTGTCTCTGTCTCTGAATCTCTCTCTCTCTCTCTCTATATATATATATATATAAACATATATATGCTCTTTACAAAATTTAGGTCTATTGACGATGCTGCTATAAAGAAGGGGGGACTTTGAATTCATTTCATTTTGAAAATCTCTATAAATTTAGTGTCCAATAATTTGAACATTAATTAGTACAAAATTAGAAAGTTCTACTGAAACATGTTTGGAGATTATGCAACCATGTATTTTGATTTTCTTATTGACTTTGAATTGTCTTTATGAATTTGCAGTAGAGATGATGGGTGGAGAGTTGAAAATATGCTTCTTAATCTCATGGAAAAAACCCTATTTTTAGGACTGGGTGTGGGTCTGTAATCCCAACTCATCTGAAGACTGAGGAAGATCAAAAGCTGTAGACAAAGAATGGGCAACTTAGTAAGAACTTGTTTCGAAATAAAAATGAAATGTGGCTCAGTACTCTGGGTTCTACTTCCATTACCCCAAGAGAAAAATTAAAGAAATCCCATTAGTGATAAGCATTTGAATACTGGTATTTACATGAAGATTAAAGATTTATGTATAAGAAAGTCTTCTGCAGGTGAAGTTAGGAACATGGAAGATGAGATTATGTCATTTTATAGGTTGATAATAAGTGTTTGTTTTGAACATTGATAAGAGAAGTAACAGTTAATTTTTTAAAAATTAAGATATTTAAAACAAGGGAAGTTAAAATACAGTCTGAAGAGTTAACAATGTTAAGCATACTAAAAGATCATTCATCACCAGTTTTTGGCAGTAAATAATTTATTCTATGTTATGCTTTTTGCCTATGTCTTATTTATAGAAACAATAAACAAAACAGCTCTTTTCT
This sequence comes from Cuniculus paca, assembly GCA_004365215.1. Taxonomy (NCBI): domain Eukaryota; kingdom Metazoa; phylum Chordata; class Mammalia; order Rodentia; family Cuniculidae; genus Cuniculus; species Cuniculus paca. Next base: position 7,017 of record RJWT010009937.1, on the reverse strand, counting down.
CTTATGTTAATTATCTTTGTACCATGAAAAATAATAAGCATTAACATATATAAATAAAATAGGTATAAATGCACTGAAAAAAATATAAAGGAAGTGATTCAAATGTCTTGGGAAAAGGAAGATTGCTGCTGTGGATAGGAATGCAAGGTCACATTCCTAATGTATATTTTGGTGATAACCTAGTAGAAATGTGTTACTTATTTTTCCATCAGTGTAGCAAAGTACTTGAGAAAATCAACTAAGAAGGAAGAAAAATTAATCTTAGCTCACAGTTCCAGAAATTTAAACTTAGGATCACACAATTTTGCTGTTCAGGGGCTTACAGCTTTCTATGGAAACTGGGAAGAAAAAAAAAGGAGGTGAAGAAACTGGAGTTCCAGCATCTCCTTCAAGGGCACATGCCCAGGTCTTAACTCATGAACTGTGAGCCACATTATAATGGTTCCACCACATCCCAGTGGTGCCTCAAGCAAGTTATACCGCACCTTCAGCCAATAGCCTCTGGAGGATATCTAAGACCTATAACATAATGAAAATAAGACACCAGATCTTGATAATAACTAGAGAAACCAATTTCAACCTATAGAGAAAATCAACTGCAAGTTTCTGAGCCAAGAGCTTCTAGAACCAAGAGGCTACTATGTCAGTAGTTAAAGACTAAAGGTGAGTAATTAGAGATGAAGGTAATATAAGTAGAGAGTACAAAATCACGTAAACCCCTCAGGGCCGTATTTAGGATTTGCATTTGATTCTGGTTAAGCTGGAAATCCAAATGAATATTTGGACAGAAGATATCAACATACATCTTAGTTTTAAAAAGAAATGTTCTTCTGATGAATTAACAATAGATGGTTGAAAGCTGAGTAATAAGGCAAATATAACATTTCCACAGATTTTGCTTTTACATTATTTGGTTTGAAGAAATGCTAGTACTCTGCATGCATTTTAAGATAGAAGTAGAGATTTGGGTATTATTCAGAATCTGATGTATAAACAAAGAATTCAGAAGGACATACAAGAGTAAGAGCAGATCAGCAGCTTATTTGAAAGAAACAAAGATAAGATGGACTCCACAAGGTAGGCGTGGGTCAGTGAAGAGCTGTTGGCTCCCAGTGAGACGTCATGGCTTTAAGGGGACTTTGTGTTGAGAGTTTTAAGCTTTAGGGTTTGGACTGGGTTGAGGAGTTATTCTATGACATTTTCTAAAGAGCTACTTGACTAAGTCCATTCATTGGCAATGCAGATTTTGTCCTTTTGTGGCCCTTAGAGAAACTGTCATAGCATACAAAATCCACAGGCGTGCACAGTCAGTGACATGGCAATTTAGTTTGGGGCCAGCCAAGTGTTGTAGAAGATGCCAGGGAACACTTCGGAGATTTATTGTGGATAAGCGAAATTCCCTGGTTACATTTTCCTATTGTGTTTAGACGTGGACATGGGGTAATGTTTAACAGAGGTAGATCTAGTCACAGAAAACAGGCTGAAAGGTGGACCCTCTCTTTTCCTTTGTTGGCTTTTGCTTCAGATCTGGCTTGGAAAGTGGTGAGCCCTCCCTTCTTTCTCCAGTCTTTTCCTTAGCTATCTCCTGCCTCTAAAACCTAGTGGTACACTTCCTGATGAATTATGAATCTTTCTCCCCATTAATAGAAACTTTAGGAAATACTCTTTGTGCTTTGTTCTGATTCAATTACTGACAAATGTCATGTTTTGCATAGATTTGTTTATGTTGGCATTTATTCAACTCACATCTATTTACTAGTTTGATCAGTGTCAGTCACCATCTTCTGGAATACATAATATTTAAAGCTTAAATCTTCTGGAATCTATATCTATATCTATATCTGGTTTATTGTGGATCCGTATGCAAATATATGTGTACACATACATCTATGCAAAATCTACAGACTTACAGACTAATGGGTGGTCAGGCCTGTATCCCAACCGTACAATGAGGCAAATACAGCTGAAATCCCAGATTTGTGACAATTTTCATTCAATGACTTTAGTAACATATTAAATAGAGGAGAATGAGAGGTGACAAGTATTTACTAGATATTACTATGTTTAAAAAATAAAAGAAAAACACTCAAGACCATTCATTACACACACTTCAGGCTAATTAATCTACTCACAACTACACTTATTTACTAATCTGACTCAATACAATTACTGTATTACATAATTCTCTCTTACAAATGGGATAGATGTTTTGGGCACTGTAGTCCCATGATTTCAGTCCTGTGTGCAGCAAAGGCAATACTACAGAGCAGATTATCATATTCCTTGAAAAGCAGTCTAGAGGAAGGCAGTTAAGGCCCTGCCTATGAGCCAGCTGGAGTACAGACCTGGGAAAACCAGAAAGGTAGCTAAGCCCTCACCTGTGAGCCAGCCAGAGCACAGACTGGAGAGAACCAAGAAAGAAGCTACGCCCCCACCTGTGAGTCAGCCTGAAGCTGGCAGTCTGAGAACGATTTAGAGGCCAACACCATGCAGTATGGTAACTATTGTAGATTTCCTGCATCACTGTTTCATTGTTTATTGTTGTTTATTCCTTTTTTTATTTTAAAGAGTATTCCTTTTAAAATAAAAATAAATACACAAATGACAAAAAAATCCTAAATATGTAGCCAAATAACAAAAATAAATAAAAATACCTTAAATGGGATGGAATTAAGAGAATAAATAAATCCATAGTATAGTTGAAGATTTAAAAAAAAATGAAATGCAGTTTAAAATTAATTTTAAACTTAAAACTAGTAAGTAATGTAAATTATCTCTCAAATTGAATTTTTGGAAAAAACAAAATAAAATTTTAAATGTTTGACATAGCAAAATGTCCAGGATAATAAAATATAAAACACAGTGCCTGCATTGCAAGTGTGAGGTCTTGAGTTTGATTCACAGCACCCCACCTCACCCCCCAAAAAAATATATAAACTAGAGTAATAATTAAAAACATGATTTCAATAGCAATAAATATAAACTGAAATCTTATGAACAACTATATATAAATTAATATAAAATGTATATGGACAAGCAATATGTTCATTGTATTTTTCTGGTCAAATATAGATACATTATATAATCTATTTAAAAAGTGATAAAATAAAGTGGAACTACAAAAAAAATGAGAAAGGTTAATTTTTGTTATTCCTGGGAAATATAAAAGAAGGCACATCATTAAGAATAAGTGTCTACATTTCAAAAGCATCTTTAAACCAAGTCTTAATGTATTAGCTAAAGATTTGTTTTAATGAAAGAATATCAACATCTCAATCAATAAATATCTATCCCTTACATAAAATATATTTGGTGGTGAGGTAGGAGTGATGGACTCAACCTAACTTCTTTGAGACACTACCTGCCACATCCAGGTCTCATTAATATATACATGGCAAATGGAAGAACATTTTTTATTGATCATTCCATAATGGGCAACTAAATTTTATCACCAGTCACTCAGTCTGACTCTGTTATGTCACCACCTTTAAATGCCAGAGAGACTGAGAAAAGAAGCTCAGATCCAAACTCAAGAAGAAAATTAGGTAGGTTGTGTCAACAATTAATTGGTCTCTGCTATATTGGGATCCACAAATATTTAATGGTTGTTAATAGTGTGGTTTTGAGACTTTGATTTGTATTTAGTCATATTAAAAATAACAAAATTTATTTCTGAATCACATACTCAAATAATGTCACTGTTGATAATGAAACCATAAAAATATTCAAAATCTCTAATTAAAGTGAAAATTATAACTTATTCACTTTGTATGACTAACGTTTTATTTAGAATTTCTTGTTGCTGAGACAAACACCTGACACCCAAAATGAAGGAAGGAAAGGTTTATTTAGCTTACAGTTTCTGGAGATTTCAGTCCATAATCAGCTGGTTCCAAGGCAGGGTGGCATGGCACTGGGGCAACACTTTAAGGCAGAAGCCAGAACAAAAGAGGAAAAAAAAGCCTCCTCTTCTCCCTTATATTGTGCACAGACCACCCCACTCTTCAGGGTGGGTGTAACACCCTGCCTTTAGGTCAGGTCTAACACTCACAAAATGTCCTTGCCCTCCTTTGCACAGGATGAGGATATTTACAAAGTAAGAACCCTCGCTCCCTGCTGAGTCTTTCAGTTAAACTTCTAAACTGCTCAAGTTGACACAATGTATCAACCATAATACATATCAAAAATAATAAAATTGTAGCCCTGCATGGTGGCTCACTTCTGTAATCCCAGCACTTGGGAGGCTAAGACAGGAGAATCATTGTGAGTTTGAGACGAGTCGGGGCTACAAAGCGAGCTCAAGGTCAGCCTGAATAGCACAGTGAGACCCTGTCTCAAAAAGACAAGGGCTGGGGATTTAGCTCAGTGGCGTTAAGAACCTGCCTGGTAAGCGCAAGGTCTTCAGTTCAATCCCCAGTGCTGCAAAAATAAATAAATAAATAAAAATAATAAAATTTATTTCTGAATTACATACTAGAATAATGTCACTGTTGATAATGAAATCATCGAAACATTTAAAATCTCTAATTAAAGTGAAGATTATAACTCATTCACTTTGTATAACTAAGTTTTTATTTAGAATCTATTGAAATTTATGGAATGGTTTTGTAACGCAAAAAGAGTATCATTTCATATACCCTAAAATTTACTTTTACTTTGACATACAGTTTCAAAATTCCAGGTTTAGAAATTGCATGATACAGTTCACCTATGTTATAGATCAGGAGGCAGATGTTTCACTGATAGGGCACCTACAAGAACAAACACAGTGTTCATAATCCTTCACTCTTTTGCTTTCCCTCTCGCCTTATCTTACACAATGAATGCTATCTCTTTGTTAGCTATAGTTAATGCCAAAAAGATACAACAAATTGTGCATTTTCACTGTGACCGATAAAAATGTAACAGCTCAGTGTTAAGTGCAAGGTTTTTTCTAACATAAATATATTTTATCAGTTATTTTAATCATTCCTTTAAAAATATTCCTGCCAGAAACTGAATATACCAAGTACAATCTATTACATGCAGCATAATTGAACACTCTTATATGTTGAACTTGCATATTCAACATTTGTAATTATTCATGCTCACTGTTTTGTGTGACTGAAAAATCAGCACATTAAGTGAACTCTTCTATTACAATTATGTATTATATTTATTTTGTACCAGGATTTATTGAACTTGAATGGTATTCAACATATTATTTTTCTCCTTAACCTCAACTTAAAAAATATGATTGTCTTCTCAGCATTCTGGTTAATGAAACACTATAAATTATAGTCATTTAGAAGATTGAAATTCTACAAATTATTCCAGTGAACAAAAAATTAACATTACAGCACAGATGAGAGGAGACTTATATCTAGTTTTTAACATTCAAAGTATTTGTGAAATTGATCAATAGTATCAAAGTACAGGGGATGTAGCTCAGCAGCACAGTGCCTGTCTGGCAAGCACAAGGTCCTGTGTTCAATTCCTGGTACAAAAAAAAAAACAAAAAAACTAAAAATAGTATCAAAATATATACTCATTAGTTATTAATACAGATGTTTAATGTTTTAACATGTAGTTGTTAAATATTTTGCAGGTCTTGAGGATAGAGAGGCCATTAAAAATACTTATCAGTCTACAGATAGATCATTGTACAGAAAGCAAACATCACTCTAATTTCAAACAAATACTGTTATATTGTAAGCCTGTCTACATGCTGCAGATAAAGTGTAGACAGTGACTGCTTAATGAATTATGGAAAGTTTTGCAAACAGTAGAACTTTTATATAGGTCCTGAAATTAATAACAGAAGTTCATCAGTGAAAAAGCAGATAATAATATAAAGGCAGTTAATTAAAACACAGTACAAAGAAAATAAATTTTGTTCAAAATAAATCACCTGATTAATATTGTCAGATCATAGAAAAACATGAAGGAAATGTGCTCAGGTTATTATTTACAGACTCCAACAATGTACATAGCATTCTGACTTGTATTTCTTCACAAAGAATTTAGTCCCAGTCAGTCATAAGTAACAAGTTCTTATTTTAGGTATTATGGTCTATGCAATTTCATGAAGAAAAGGGACCCATAGTTTTTAAAATGTTCTGCTCTTGCCATTTTAAATGTATTTAGAAACAATTTTTGAATGAGGAACAGCATGCTTTCATTTTGCACTACGTCTTGCAAAATTATGAGACTGGTTCTGCTCTAAAAACCGAATGGGGTGAAAGTGGGCAACATGTTCCAACCATTTGCCATTAAAAAACATAAACTTGCTTTTAATAATTACAAGTCCAAGGTAAGCAAGACAAAGCAGTTCTATAGAGCCACTTAATCAGTGAGAGATTATGTGGCTTGCTTATCATAATAATCTGGTTTTGATTTTAAGAATCCCTTTTGAAATTGGATTTGTATATTTTGTTCCACATACAGAAATGTAGAACTTGAAACTATTGTCATGGAAGAGTCATGATTTTCTGGTTAATCTTTTCATAGTTTTTATGATCATGCTTACCCTGAGTAAATTACAAAAGAGACATACTAAACAAAAATTTAAAGAATTTACTACTTTAGAAGCAATTACTTATTAGACAATCCCACCACAAGTAAAATGAGTTAAAATTTAATTGTTGTTTGAAGAGTAAACTAATTCAATCTTATAATAACAAAGAGGAAAATAGACTTTTCCTTAATAATAAGACTTTAGTAAATAAGAAACAAATTGAAAAAGAGAACTGTTACTTTATGTTAACATAGAGAATATTGGAAAGAGATTATCCCCAATCAGCTTGATGAGCTAATCAGAAGGTTTAATTGAAAACCAAACCCTTAAGTAAACAGTTCAATAGCAACAACACAACAAGCAAGTAAAATAAAGAATTAGAATGGGATTAAGAAGCCCCAAAAACAACAACAAAAAACAAATATAAAACTTTATGCAGAGAGTAAAGTTAGTTACTAATGAAATTTAGAGTTGTTATTAATAAAAACAAGTGTAGGGCAGAAAATGCCTGACTGAGTTCT
>RJWT010009936.1:0-24674 GCA_004365215.1 Cuniculus paca | reverse complement strand
GGCAGGCGCTTAGACCGCTGAGCTAGATCCCCAGCCCTGTTTTTGAGACAGGTTCTCACTATGCCGTTCAGGCTGGCCTTGAGCTCACTTTGTAGCCCAGGCTGGTCTCGAACTCACAACGATCCGCCTGTCTCAGCCTCCCGAGTGCTGGGATTACAGGCATGAGCCACCACGCCCGGCTCTTTTTCTTCTTTTTGAGACAAGGTTTCATTGTGCAGCTTAGGCTGACTGTGAACTCACTTTGTAGCCCAGGCTGGCCTTGAGCTTAGACTAACAGTTATCCTTTTGCCTCAGCCTCTTGAGTGCAAGGGATTACAGGCATGGTCCACAAAGCATGTGTAGTATGCTCACTTTCTCTTCTCTTTGTTCTTTTCCTCTCTATGTTTTTTGTTTTTTGTTTTTTTTTAATTCAGCTCTTTGTCTTTCCAAAGCCAGGCGGCAGGGGTGGAGGGGACCTTAAGAGTTCTCACATTCAATCAAATAGACTGGGGAGGGGGTGCTGGACATCACCATGTGACAGTGAAGACCCTATCTAGGGACCACCACACGTGTGAAAGATTGTGGTGTGGGGATGCAGGAGTGTGTAGGCAGCACCGCTTGACTCATCAGGGAGCTGTGATACTGATCACATGATAGGAGCCTTCTAGCGCTCTGTACCATTTATTGTTCCTCCAAGTGTGGAGCTGCACTGACGATGCAGGTCTCTCTGGGGTCCCTAACTCTTCTCATGACAACAAAAGCACAAACAGCTACAGGGGACCATTTTTTTCTCACTGTATGTCGTTTAACTTTTCAATTTGACTACTCAAGTAGATGCCATGAAGAAATTTTCAAAGCCGTGAGTGGGAGCTGTGAATACTAGAAACTCAGCTCACACACTTAACAATTCTATTCTAAACACCCCAGAAAGTGGTTGGAAAGGAACATGTAGCTCTGTTTATAAATTGCCCAATTTTCCATAAACATACAATTTTATTAATAGTTCACGTGGCCAGGCTAATGTCAACCAAACCAGACCTGACTCTGTCCGCTGAATGCACTACACTCTTTGGGCATGGGGCTCAGGCAGGAGGAAAAAGACTCTTCTGTGGTTAAGAAGCTTCCAGAAACCTTTTATTCTGTCTAGGAGCCTCTCAAAAACTTAGCAAGAGAAATGTTATTATGCCCATTTTCCCTACATGGACTCAGCATGCAAAATCATCCCAAGACTCCTCCGCACCTTTTATCAGGAAGTAGCAAAAATCTCTGCACTACAGAAAAACAAGTAATATATGTGCAAGACAAAATAAAGGCACTGCTGGTAATCAGTACTCTTCTAAAAAAGTTGTCAATCAAATATCAGAATGTGTATATAGTTGGTATCAAAGGGATTTATTAAGAAAGCTTTGAATAACCTTTAGTTAATACAGAATTCTTTTGATAGCACAAAATCCCATTCTTCTGTTCTGAAATTTCCTATTAGTTCAAATCTCTCGCTTTTACTTTTCGTTAACAGCAATGTGCATTTGTAACATGCTGTTACCATTTTCCTGACAGTAACCCTGCAGGTCAACAGGTCACCTGGTTTAACTTAGTTACATTCCACTGCCACAGCCTTTAATTTTGTTGTCACAAAGCAAATGGGTAGGATGGCAGCTCTCAGGGACTTGCCCTTTGAGCTTTCTGTCACACCCCTATGGCTTCTTGGTCTGAATTTCAATTATGATTCAGAAAGATATTGATATATTCTCTCTACACTGGACAATCTTCTCACTCAGGTCTATCAGATTTCGTTCCCTGCTTGCTCTCCAGATTTCAGAACACCATTCTATGAGGAGTAGGGGGTTGCTTGTGATAACTCTGGAATCTGGAGGTCCAGAATAGAAACCGGGCTTTATCACCTGGAAACTGTATAACCTTGAACTAGTTGTGCTGTACTTAACTTCTGAACATCAGATTCTTAACCTAGAAAAGGTGGTATACTTATTTTATTGGTGTGTTGTGGGAATTAATGAGGTTAAACACGTAATCCTGACCTGACCTACTGGGCCCTGGCTACCTCTTATGGTTTGTGTCTAAATGCCTCACCCCCACCACTGCCAAAGGCTCACGCAGTCATAAGGCTTTTTCAGAGATGGCTGTAACTAGACTGTGTGATGCTGGGATTAAGGGTGTGTGATCAGTTGACTGACTGGTTTGACACCACCCTAATCCTAGCTGCCAAGATAGAGTCTAAAAGGGGCAGAAAGATGCTGTTAAAATCAGTTAGTTGATTTTGCTGTCTTCTGCCTGCCATGTTCTCTTCTGGAAAGCCACCCTGCTCTTGAGCCCACTGATTATGGACTAAAACCTCTACAAACTGTGAGCTAAATAAACTTTCCCTCCCTTAACTTTGGGTGTCAGGTATTTTGTCTCAGCAATGAGAAAAGTAACTAAGGCAATACCTTAGTTGTAGTAGGTAAATAGTAGCCACAGATGCCCTCATCTCCTGGGATTTAGGTATGCTCTGTCCCCTGTGAAACTCTTCTTGGAGTTTTGTCCCCATTGTGAGATATTAAGAACATGGAAGCAATGTAACTATGACGTTTTGATATGGAGCCTGCAGCAGGCGATTGGGATTAGATAAGACCATTGGAGTAGTAGAGCCATAGTGATTGAATAGCTTTGTGCTTATAACAGGAAGATGGGAGGCTGATGGAGGAAGACGACAAGTTTGAGCCCAGCCTGGGCAATATAGCAATTTAGAGAGAACTTGGCACAAAATAATATAAGGGCTGGGGAAAGTAGCATAATGTGAAGGCCCTGGGTTCAATCCCAATACCACAAAAAAAAAAAAGAGATACAACAAGGAGGAGGAAGGGGAAGGAAAAGGGAGAAAGAGGAGAGAAGGGGGACACACACATGCTGTTTATTTGTCAACAAATGATACAGTACAGAGTATACCATTTTAGGACTCTGTTGATGAGAAGGTCCTCACTATATGTAGTACCTTGACCCTGGGCCAGATATATGAACCAAAATACATCTCTGCGTTCTAACATGCTTGGTCTGTGGTATTATGTTATGGGCAACAGTCTACACCCTAAGACCTGTGTGTAATTTACCTTACATGACAAAATCAACTTTGTAGCTGTGACTAAATTAATGCTGTTGTGGTGGAGAGAATAACCTGGAATTTTCCAGGTGAAAGCAATGTAATCAGAGCCCTTAGAAGGAGAGATGAGAAGAACCGGAGAAGACATGAAGATGCTGCCCTTCTGGCTTTATATAAAGAGAAATGGACCGTGAACAAGGAATGCAAACTCTCTGAAAGGTGGGAAAGGCCAGGAAACAGCTTCTTCTCTAGGGCCTCCCGTAGGAATGTAGTCCTGCTGGTGATCGCTTTCACAGTTCTGACCTCCACAGGCGTAAGTTAATACATGCCTATTGTTTTACACTACAGTGTTTATGACACCTTGTTGTAGCAGCAATAGGAAACTAATGGACATTCTCTTCCTTTGTACATGAAATTGCTCATGCCTTTGGTCTCCAGTGATCACTTTCTATTTTGCTTACCCTGCAGCGTTTACCTCCAGAACACTTTATTGCCACTGGACATAGGTTTATATGATGCCTTTCTGTCTCACTTTAATAAAAGGTAGCCTTTATAGGGATGGGGAATTTTGTGTTTGTTGATTTGTCCCTTTCTCTGAGAAGTGTCTGGCATGTAGTAGGTTCTCAAAACCTATTTTTGGGATCTAGAATAATGTAGTGCTGAGGGTATAGCTCAGTGGTAGAGTGCTTAGCATGCATGAGAGTTAGGGTTTAATCCCTAGCCATCCCTCCATGATTGTTGGAAACTCAGAATATGTCAGCCAGTGAAGAACTTCTAAAGAGCAAGCTGCAGGCTAAACACTACATCACAAATTCATTCCAGGTGTAGGGGACCTGCTGCTCCCTCTGCCTTAGAGGTGGGAGGCAGAACAGCCTTACCTATTCACCCAAGTGTGCTATGCAAATATTTTCTATGCAGGGCTTGATGTGGAAAAGATGTATTTGAGGATGTCATCAATGCCTAGCCTATAAAAATCAGAGATTTTAATTTTTTTTTTTTTAGTTAAGATCATGGATGCTCTCATCTTTTCCTCCATGCAGTCCTCTTCTGAGCATTAATCAGCTTTTAGTTTGAAGGTAGTGATGTCCACAGATACCCCTCTTTTAATCTAGAATTGTTGGGGCTGAGAATGACTTCCCAGAATAGAATGCCTACTATTGGTAGTAGATAAACATGGATTCCAGAGATGAGAATTCATCTGGTTCCTGCTGTACTTTCTGGGCTCCTTCTATCTGGAGCTGTGGCTTCCGTCTCTGCTGTCCTCTCACTGTCTGCCCACAGCTCGTGGTTGCCAGTCTGTCAGCTTCACCTCTGTTGACCAGCAATGTCACTCAGGTTCTCTCTCATTGATGTATGGATTCTTTTTTCTTTCTTTCTTTCTTTTTTTTTTCTTATTGCCTCAAGTGTTTCATATTATAGCTCATCAGCTATTGCATTTGTTCTGTGTTACTAGTGTCATAGGAAGGGCTGACTGTTCTAATAACCTGGGCTGTTTATTCCTGGAATTTGCTGACACAAACATCTAGGCTAGTGAGGAGTGTGCTGTTAGACAGATTGGGCTCATGAGATTAAATCCATCTGGTGCTGGCTTTCTATTTTAATTCAGTAAGACATTGGTTTATCAATTCAATAATGGTTGTAGGTATTTGTTACACACTGGGCCCAAAGGATAGAGAAAAAGAGACATCATCCCTGTCCTTATGAATGGAACAGCCCAGAAAGACAGATTGACAGCTAATGACAAGCACGTTGAGCCTACAGTGAAAAACACCAGCATTCTAGATGAACATATAACCTACTCAGTATTCAGCAGTTATTTAATGAGTGGCTACAATGACAAAGGACACTTTTTAAGTAATAGGTATTCAACAATGAATAAGACTAAAAAAAATTCCTAATCATGGAGAGTTTGCAATCTATTAGGGGAAAGAGAAATAACAAATAAACAGATAATTGTCAGGAAATGATGAATGGTATGGGGAAAGAAAAGAAAGTAGGATGATAGTGAGGGTAAGTGAGCAATCCTAGAAAGCCACTCTGAAGGGATTACATCTGAGTTGGCCTTTATACTATGAAGCCTGTTTTATCTTTGGCTTCTTGGAAAGCACCTTTTCAAGAGTAGGCAAAGCATTCAAAGATGTCCCCAAATTTTCAGGGTGACCAGTAATACTGATGTTATCATCCATTTAAGATAAGTCTTCTGCCAAGCCTACAAATGCTCTCACATTCCCATTAATACTCTCTAAAAGCATGTGGAGTCTTTTTGTGCTCATACAATAAGCATATAGGAATTCAACTCTTAAACAAGCTATGAAGTTTTTAAAAATCAGCAGCTATCAGACAAGAGTAGAAAAGTTAATTCAGAGGGGAAAAAAATAAATCTTGGCATATAATGTACCTAAATAAGACAAAAATGTTAAATAAGCAGCCATTTGGCCTACATGTACATCCTGTGAGGATGGTACAAAGCATGTAGAATCACAGCAAAAGAGCAGGGGGGTTGTGACTGACCATGGACACATTAGCGGTATACTGAGCACCTACTCCACATGTGATACAGGCAAGGTGATTCAAACTGCATCCGGGAGACCTTTTCTACAGTTCCTTTTCTTCACCTGGAACGCATATTTACGCCTTGTACCCTTGGCTCATTCAACTTATGCTTCCAAACACAGCACAGACAGCGTCTTTTACATATGCCCTTCTTTGAGCAGTGGTTTCCCAAACAAAATAAGATTTATTACTTCCTCCTACATTCTAGGCTTCTCTGCACTTGTAATTTTGTCTTACATCATGAGTTATAACTATTTGATTACATGTCTCCTTGAGAAGAGGAGCTGTGTCTTATTCATCTCTGTATTCCCTATTATTGGTCTTTTCCTGAAGGGTTTGTGTTTTAGGGTTTTTTTTTAACTGTTAAATTTTAAATTTTTAATTTTATTAGTATGCATTTGCGGTATAAAATTTACCTTGATCTTATGGAGCAGGTACATGTACATGTACATAACATATTTAATTCTTTTTTTATTCCCCACCCTTTCTCTACCTGCTGCACTCCCTGTCTCTTAAGTTCTCTTTGCCCATTTGCATTATTATTATTGTTATTATTATTATCTTAGTTAATGTTTACATTCATTGTGAATATTTAGTGCATGTACATGAAATTTGATTCAGTAGTTCTTTGTTTTATTGTTCTAACAAGCATTCCAGGAAAAAGTGGGACTCCAGCACATAGTATCACTAAGGAAATAAAATTTTAAAAACCACAAGTTAATAGAATTTCCTCTGTTCTTTTAGATTAATGATCCAGTAAACACAGGATTCCAGAATGAGGTGTCAGGTCTGGTTCCTAATTTGGATGAAATTGAGAAAAAGACAAATACCATAATGAATTGTTCCACCTCTTGGGACATGAGTGGGGTGAATTAAGAAATGGATAGATGGCCATAGTGGCACACTTCTATAATCCCAGCTACTCACTTGGAAGCTAAGACAAGAAGATCACAAGTTAATGGCCGGACTGGAAAGCTTAGTGAGACCCTGACATGAAATAAAAAAAGGCTGGGGATGAAGATACATGGTAGAGCACTTGTCTAGAGTGTGTGAGGTTCAGTCTTTGGCTCTAGAAAAAAAATAAAAGTAAACAATTGCTGCTAATGTTATTTGTCAACATTGTTACACGTTAAGCAATGTTTTTCAATTGGGTGAGCTTGTCTCTCAGAGAATATTTGGCAATGTATGGTGACACTCAGTTGTCGCATCTAGAAAGTAGAAAGAAGAGATGCTGCTAAATATCCTGCACTGCAAATACAACCCTCTTAGACAGTTATCTATCCCCAAATGTTAATAGTGTTGACACTGAGAAACATTACACTCACCTGAAAGCTTTTGAACATCCTGGCGCCCTCGTCACTCTCCTGACCAATCACCTCAGGTTGTCTAAGGATGGAAACTGGGTTTGGTGTTCTGGAATTTCTCCCAACCATCCCGATGTGCAACCAGAGCTGAGAACCATTACACTGTAACCAGGATGAAATGGACTCTGGAGCCTAGTTTTAAGTGTGAGGATTGTTACCTATTATCTGAGAAATTAGGCTGTTAACCTCCAAGTTTCTGTCTCTTCATCTATAAAACAACACCCACATCAGATACTTACTGTAAAGATGAAAGGGATAATGCATGTGGCAGTGCTTTGTAACTATGTATACAAAAGGAAGGTATCATTACTGCACCCTATTTGGGCACCAATCCAAGGGGCAGAACAGGGTAGGCTACTTGTGTAACACCATGAATACATTCCTATGTTGCCTAAAAGTGTTCTACAAGTGAGAAAGAGGTGAGAAAACTCCAATGCTTAGATACAACTCTGTTCCAATTTACCTAAGATTTTAATAAACCAATCCAGATGGTTTTTGTAAATTATAAAACTGAATCTGCAGTCTACCAACTATCTTTGGATGATCAGCCTAGGGACAGTCCATTCCCAGAAGGCCATTGAAGATCTTGTGAAGCTGAGGTTGGGGCAGAGAATAAGAGACACTATAAAATCGTTTAAGGAGAGTGATAGTTGTATTGTTTCTGGACATGGGTTGAGAATGATGGGTTAAGGCTAATGATTGGTTAATTCTTACATCCTTTGCTACCCCTGAGTGAGTTTTTAGCAGCCATTCTAGATTATTATGTGATTATTTTAGAGTTTCTAGCATAGGCTTAGCTAGAAGATAATCACTTTATTTTTGCCATCAAATAATTGGGAGCATGTTATTTCTTTGTTTTAATTATCCTGGAAAACAGTTTATCTGGCAATAGAAGAGTTAATTCACAAGCTGCAAAACTGGTTTCTTTCATGCTGAGAGAATTAGGTGGCTCATCCTTGCTGAGAGAGGCAGTTGATCCGTGTGTATAAAGACCTCTGATTGATGGGCCATAACTTCAAAAGGCACATGGCTTATTCCTCAGTGCAAGCCCCTCCTCCCTGAGAATCAGACCAGGGGAGGCTGGAGTGGGGCTCTGGGAAGGCCACATCCTTGCATCTCTTCCTCAAGCCTGCTTGGTTTCTTTTGTAAAATCCTCTACAACCTTAGTCCTACAACATCTGACTTCAGATTCCCAGATTCATGACACTGGATAAAGATGGAAACGAAGACTTATCTAAGGTGGCACTCTTGCGACAGGTGTAGGGCCCACTGTACTAGGGGTCTTACAATAGGGGAGAGAAATTGGACTCAACTCAGACACCAACAAAGACATGTAAGAATTTATACCCAACAAATCAAGGAACCATTTGGGGGTCAGTGGGTGGAAAATTACTAAAAGGAAACATCAAGTATCAGGGAAAATTCTGGCTAAACCAACCTAACAGGATTTTTGATGAAGGCAGGTCATCGTGGTCATATGTCACCTGGGGGAGGACAAAGCACCAATCAGATGTTGAACATGATCAGATAGGAAGCGTGAGAAGCTCTGGCTAACTGGAGGTCTCAGGATACTTGTTAAGACCAGGTAATGCAGAGATAAACATGCAAGTCACAAAGTTCTTAGTTGAAAAAGAGTTCAGAGGAGCCTGAGTAGAGTTTGGGCAAGGAGAAAATCCCCAATATTGAGACTCACTTTAAATCACCTAGAAATTCCTTTCATTCATTCTTTTTCATTTTTTTCAAAAATATTCCCACATTTGTACTCATATGAATTGTTATAAATTATATTCAGTCATTCAACTCTCTACCCAGAAATTAAAACAATTTCCAAGTTATTTGAGAATTTGTTTGGAGAAGGAATTCTTCTGATGTGGAAGACATTTCACATGAAAAAAACAAACCTGCTTCAGACATCTACTTCAGAAAAAAATGCTTCAGAAAGGAAAATATAAAGCCCTGAGGTGGAGCTGGATGAAAAATAGATTTACCCTGTCTGGAATTAAGCACTAAAAAGCAGAATAGACCTTTTAAAAAGTAACCTAGGGATCTGGAAAACAGTTTTCTTTTTTAAACACCTCCTATATCCTGAGTTACTTAAGAGCCAAACCTCTGTTGAAATTGCTAGCTAATATGCCAGATTGTTTTCAAAGTAACAGTGATACAGCCTCCTCATGCTTTAGCTTTTACTCTAATAAGCAAAATAATCAACGCTTACATAGTGAAATCAATAATTTTTATAATATAATTGTACAGAAGCATTTCAAGATCAGTACCTTCTGTCTTATTCACAGTGTTAATTTAATCAATATAGATGAGATGTAACCGTAAAGTGACATTTGTGTTTGGTTTAAGGATACTGTCATTACTGTGAAGTCGTTATTTATGTAATAACTTAAAAAATCCCTACAAGTTGGGCATAATGGCACACACCTGCAATCCCAGCACTTTTATCTAAAACTTTTTGGGAGAAGATACTGAAGATGCTTTTGCTATTAAGAATGTAAGTATTCTAGTAGGGAAACAGCAACAAACACATATGACATAACTAGAGCACAATTTCTACTTTAACAAACTGAGATTTCACATGTTTGTATGTATGAAGAAAAAAATTCAGAGCCGGGGATTTAGCACAGTGGTTCAAGTGCTTGCTTTGTAAGTGCGAGGTTGTGAGTTCGAACCCCGGTAGCAAAAAAAAAAAGGAGAGAGAGAAATTTCAAAAAAAGGAAATATCACAGTCATTCAGAGTATATTCAATGGAGATATTAAACCAGAAGAAGGTGTACCATAGTTCCAGCTACCTAGAAGGCTGACGCGAGGGGATTGCTTGAGTCCCAGAGTTTAAGACCAGCCCAAGCAATACAGCAAGACTCCAATTGAAAAAGAAAGGAAAGCATAATGAAGGAGATCGGATGTAAAGCTGGATACTGAGACTATAAACAGTAAGGTTTGTAATAAACAGAATTAAGGGAGTATTTTCATTAGGGAAGAAACGTGAATAAATATGGAGAAATAATTCATGTGTACACAGCAGACTCTGTTGCACAGCTTACCTGACACAATTTTCTAACCCTTTTGTCCTTGTCTGTCTCTAGTTAGGATCTAGAAAAGTTAAATATTCTCCCAACCTCCTAGGTAATACCTCCTATCACTAGAATTTTGCTTGGGATTTCTTGCAAAGTGTTTGTTTTCTTGATTAAAGGGACAGCTGTGGGTCATACCACTCTTCCCCCTTTCTCCATTTCTCCAGGTTGAATATGAATATGATGGCAGGTGCTGCAGTTGTCATCTTATGACCATGAAGGAGATGCCTGGAGAGTCATGAAATAAAGCCTAGGCATTGTTGATTTACTAGATCATCCCAGCAGTCACGCACTTCCCAACTTCCTATTTTATGACAAGAAAAAAAATAACTCCTTCACATAAGCCATTGTAGTTTTTTATTACTTTCAGGCAGAGGAATTCTCCCTGATGAAACACACCAGAAGAAGAGTAAAAAGTTCTGAGTGAGAAAAGAAAAAAAAATTCTGGCAGGAAAAAAAAAAGATTGTCTGAGAGGGCTAGTTAAATTATTCAGAACAAAAGAAACTGTTCTTGAAACTGTGCAACAGGAAGCTGTTGAGTATTATCCAAAAGGAGACACAGAATAAAACAGTTATTTATTGTAAATCTTACCAACAACTAGAAAGACCATTCTGGCAAAGTGGTAGACAATTTGGAAGAACTAGAAGCAGCACAGTCAATACTGAAAAGGAACTTATGTATAGTAAATCCAAACTACTTTTTGATATTGTAATTCAGAATGTAAGCTAACCAGAATGGCATCATGATTTTGTACCCTATGCATGGTTTTGGTTCTATGCACATGCACCAACTCCACACAAAGAATGTAAACATTATGTACTGCAAACATGTACTGATAAAAGAAAAGATGAAATCTGTAGGCGAATTCAAAGCATAAAATTTCTTGACTTTGTTTTTGCATCTCTGACATGGTCTCATTTTCACTGAGTAGCGGTCAGCAAACCTTTTCTACAAAGAGCCACTAAGCAAATATTTTAGGCTTTGCAGATCAGTGTCTGCTGCAACTAACCAACTCAGCTGTTGTAGAGCAAAGCAGTCACAGACAATGTATAAATATTAAGGAATGTGACTGTGTTCTGATAAAAGTGTATTTACAGAAATAGGTCACAGGCTGGACTTACAGTCTGATAATGCCCAACCTAGAGCATTGACAGCCAGTCTTTTCTTTAGAGTAGAGAAGGGCCATGAAATAAATTCAGGAGTAGCCTATATGGTTGAATTTAAAACGCATATACACAAGAGTCAGCTCTACTCTTTGAAATGTAAATAATTTTGTGTTTCTGTAATTTTAGTGTCTTGCTGATGAATAAATGCTACCTAGGATCAGGTAATGTTTAAAACAAGACCTTATGTCATAAAGATTTCTTAAACACAGGTTGAGGTTGTAGCTCAATGGTAGAATATGTGCTGAGCATGTGCAGGGCTTAGGTTCAATCCCCAGCTACACACACACACACACACACACATTTGCTTGCAACTTTTAAAACTTTATCGTTTGGATAACTTTTAATGCAACCTAAGATTATTTTGATTTTCCTCATTAACATGGTTCATTATTTCAGTGATTACTAGAGAATGTTTTAAAACTATATTTCTTATTAAATATTCTCTAAATCAAACTTTTAATTACATTTTATTTTTATTATTTTCCTAGTATTTTAAATATCTACTTAGTTACTTCATCTTAAGTGTCAATTTCCCACGTTAGTTAGGAGAGTCTAGGATAGTACATTAAAAATTACGGTCCACACTTCAGTAGCACGATACAGTGAACTTTATTCCTATTTGGAGACAACTCTGTAAGGTACAACTTATTGACTTGAAGTTTAGTCTTATAGCTTTGGCATCTGAAATCACTGACGTCAAAATGCCTGAGCAAGGAAAATGAAATCACCACCAATTTTCAATGCTTCAGTATGGAAATTACATGTATTGCCCCTCTTTATAGCCAGGTAAATAGAACTATCACAGAACTCCAACTGAACTACCTGGTGATCTGCAAAATATCATCTTCCTATGTGATAAAATGGCACTTAGAAAACACATATCACTGTCTCTGCCATACTTTTATTTTCTTGCTTAAAAAGTCATTAAAAGAGTCAGTTTGTAGAGTTTTCACTGAGGCATAAGATTTATGTTGGTTGGGACAACCCACTTTCCAGGGCCCCTTCTTCTCTCTTAGACAGAAGCTTTCTTTCTCTCAATAAATTCTGCCTGCTCTTAAAAAAAAAGATTTACATTGGTTAAATATGCATAATATATAATAACATATGGAAACATAAGCTGAACATGTTAAAGGTTGAAGGTTTTGTTCCCCAATTTCAATAGCTGTGTTAGAAATCACTAAAAAAGGATTAGTTGAACATTAGAGAACTTGTACTATGGAATGAGATTTCCAGTCTAAGGTCCTATTACTTGTTAAACACAAATCAAATAGTATATGGTGGGGTAGCAATGTTTATTGTAATCTACTCTCTATAAGAATTTCATGGTCATCCTTAGCTAGATATAGTTAAGAGAATGCCCTCTATTCTAAGGCAACTTTTAATTTTTATCCCTCAGTTGTATTAAACCATTCAAGTCTTACACCAGTACTATTTCCACTGATCTGCAGTGTGATACTGTTTCTTTAGGTAAGAGTTCTTATTGTTATTTGCTGGATATCTTAAATCTTTGCTCATGCACATCCTGAGATCACTTTAGGCGTAACATCTTTATCAGTTGGGCTGCTAAGATTATCTTCCATCTAATGAACTATGTAAAGTTGGCTGCCTGCTTTAGGGATGAATCCAGAAGTAGCAGAATGTTACCATAATCTTCCCCTTTTCTCTACAGAACCTTCTCACTCTGTAAATTTACGTTGAATTTTCTGCCAGGTTTAGAACTATATTCAGCATCTTTGGCTCAGTAATTCTCACCAGAGAGGCAGGGATTTCTGAATTTGGAATTGAGAATTAGGATCTCTGGAGGTAAGGACAGTGGGTGTAGGGCAGTTATAGTAAGAAAAACCACATTTAGTACTATAACAATGAGAAGTAATATTTTGAAAAACAATTGACTTTATAATTTAAACTCCTGAAAGTAAAATTCAACCATCCTCTTGGCTGCTGGGAATACACAAACATTGATGACTTTGCAGCAGGGGTGAGAGATGCGTTTTTAATTAAATAAGCGATGGCACTTTTAAATTTATCAAAAGAGGTATTTACAGTAAAATGTGAAATTTTTTAAAAGAAAAAGCTGAGAATGGAGTCCCCATTCGGAAGAAAAAAAGAAAACAATGGTATGAGGGTAAGTGGGTCAAAGAATAAGAATGCAGAACAGCAAGTGAGGGATGACATCAGGAACTGAAAATACCTCTAGGAAATCTTTAAAAATACTACAAAAAAAGAGCTTAGTATGGTGGTACATGCCTGTCATTCCAGGAGGCTGAGGCAGGAGAATAGCAAGTTCAAGCATAGCACAGTCTATTTAGTGTCTTAGTAAGATTCTGCCTCAAAATAAACAAATTAAAAAAGGGCTGGAGGTGAAGCTCCATTGAAGGTCCTGGGTTCAATGCCCAGTACCATCAAATGTGTGTGTGGGTGTGTGTGTGTGCGTATGCGTGTGTGTGTGTGTGTACTGGATATACCAGGGCTGCATGGCATATGAACTCAAATTATTGCATTATCATGTTAACAGATGACTGATAAAGTTAGGGTCCCTAGAGTTACATTTATGTTTGAAGAGATAACGGAACCTACTGTATGGCCAAAATAATAAGCCCATTTAAGCTTTGGTTTCATCTATAAAGTTAGAGGATGGAGAACAGCCAGGGTCTGTTCCATTAAATGCTGTCATCTTCTGAGACTCTCTCTACACAAGGCCAAATGATTAGCTAATACTCAGTGAACAAACATTCTTCAAACTCAACTCATAGTCAAGACTTTGTAGCTAAGTCCTATCAATGTTACAAAAACAGTATATAGACTGTCGATCTTCAAAGGATTAAAAATTTCTCTTTTTTTGTTTTAGTTTTTAAATTTGTTTATTAGTACATGTTTTCAGTACATAATTACATTCATTATAAGGAATTGGTACATGCATACCACACAGTTAAAAGATTTCTTTGGAAGGGCAAGATATTGTAAATAATGCAAAATGTAGATGATTTTATATTTGAAATGGGGCCAGGTAAAATAGTGCTAGCAAGCCAAATATGGCCCAACATTTGTTTTTGTAAATACAATTTTACTATAACTCAGTCAGATTCCTTCTCACATTGCAAGGGCAGAGTTGAATACAATATGCATTCCTCCAAATATTTATTATTCAACACTTTATGGAAAAAGTTTGCCCACACTCACATTAGAGTAGCCAAACGTCGCAAAACAATAGAGTCAATTCCACAAGGGTAACAAGGAGAATAAAGTCGTTGGAGTGGAGGGGCCTGGCTTGTGAAAACTTCAGAGGATTCCACAGTGAAGTCTCGGATGCAGACAGAGTGCAAGCAGAGTCCAGGTAGATGGAAGAAAGTGTGCAGCCAGGAGTTCCTCACTATAATTGATAAGAAAATGCTGAAAGTAATTTCATGTTGTTTTTACTATATCCATTTCTTAATGTTTTTACTATCCTGGCCCTCCAAAATAATTAATTTGGGGAAAAAAATCTAATCTTTTTAAATACATTCCACCCTAGTGTCCCAAAATCAACATTGATTAAAAATTTACCGTCCTCTCTTAAGAAGCAGGAAATACCTCTGTATAGATATTTTTAATAAATGAAATTTTGTGATTCACTCTAAAGATAATTAGTAGAACATACAAATGAGTTACAAGAAAAATTAAGAGCTGAAAATCTAGAATTTAAAATATCAATATTTATTGTATTTTGATTGAGATTTCTGTTACTATTCATTCTTCATAGACCACCATAATTCATAACTATCATAATTTTGATAAATGAATAGTAGTAATTGCTATAGTTTCAGGCCATAATTATTTTTCACTATATGAAACCTTGCTTTTCAGATGAAACAAGTAAGACTATCTCAGTGCCCTTAAATATTTCTAGGTACTGTGGGAGTTAGGCACTCACTGTAGGCCACTCAGTCAGTCCTGCTCTCCCCACAAAGTTTTTCAGGTTCCAGAATTTTCCTTGCACTTCTCCCCCACCCCATCCAAATCGATTTCCCTGTATTTGCATATCTTGTATCTTGGGGGCTGTGTTACTTGAAGAAAATTAGGAAATGCATTAATTCAAATTTTTTATTTGTTTGTTTGAGGCAGAGTCTCATTATGTTGTCCAGAGTGATCTTGAACTAGCTATAGAGCCTAGGCTGGCCTTGAATGCCCCATCCTCCTGCTTCAGTCTACTGAGAACCAGGGTTACACACTTGTGCTAGTATACTTGACTTCAGTTAATTAAACTTTTATTAAACATCTACTGGCTTATGATACAATACTAGGATGTGGAAGGTTTTATTCACTCTGGAAACTTCCTGAGCCTGGTGATGTGCTCAGCCCAGAAGACACAGAAATGGATAGCTTGTGAGTAGCTTGCGATCTGTTGCAAAAGGTGGTCTAACAGTGACCTCCAGATGCTTATTAAAATATGCAGAAGCTTATTAAATATTTAACAGTTTAGCCTCCAGAACAAGCTTTCTCCATAGGGATACTTGAAGAATATACATATTTTACTAAGCTCCTTTATTTCTGTGTATTATGGCTAAGGGGAGATAATTCTTGGATTTGAGGCAACCATGGATCAAAGCGTGAAAACTGGCCACCCTGTGTGAATTTAACTGGCAGATACAGTTTTAAAATTGAGGATTTTTTTTAAAATAAACATTAAACTTCTTCATTTTCTTCAAAGGACTTTCCCCTTTATTTGAACAGAGTCTGTGGGTCAAATCCTCATCATTCCCTATTGTCTTATACCCTGGTCAACATCAGCCGGGTATCCTACACCACTGGCCATGATAATCATTCATTTTAATTACTCTGACCTAGATTCAAATGAATAATTATATTATTTTTAAAAAAGAAAAGAAAATCTGCCAATATGATACTAGTTTATCTGTGTCCCAGGAAACATCAGGCTAGGATTTATTCTATGCACAACTTGAACTTAAGATTCTGAAGCAGAAAGTAGACAAGATATTTGGGCAGATGGTCCTTTCTACTCTTATAGCTCACATGGGCTTGGTTTGGCCTGTTGAACATGATATCAGGAAACAGAATTAAAAATCTCATTTCTTTCTAAATCTAGCATTTCTATAGCAATTGTCACCATGGTATCTTGATGTGCTCTGACAGGGGAAGTTTCACTTTTTAAAAAATGTATCAAGGGAAAGAGAATCTCCTTCCATGCTTAACCTTGGAGGCATTTATTTAATGAATAACTCAGAAATGTGTGTTTGTGGGACAGAAGCTCCAACATGGTGACCCAGCTTAGACTGACAAGGCTCTTAATGACCAGGCTGCCAATATCCAGCTGAAAGAATCTGTGACTGTGAGGGTTGGGGGCGAGGTCAAGTTCAAGCACTACTTGTGTAGCTTTTTTCAATATTATTAGTCTTCACTCGCCTGTATTAATCTCATTTAATCCTCACAACAACCTAGTGGAGTAAATATTGCAATGATCATTTCCATTTTAACAGACAGAAACAGAACCACTGAAAATCAGGAACTTCCTTAGGTCACAAGAAGATCATGCTGCAATCCCCTTACCCTTTGAACTATAACAGGTTTCTGAAGTTTCCTCATTGAGCTCTCATGGAAAGTCTCCAGAGGGCATGAAAAGGCCATTCACACAGACCACCAGTGGAGCGGCACACCTGGAAGTTGTGCGGCGTGAGTGGTTCTGGGCCCTGTGACACCGATGGAAAATGTTTGCATGCAAGGTATTCTGCACACACAAATAAGATATGATGGGCTCAGACAATTCATGGTGGGCTGGCTCTAAATCATTTTTTCTTCAGAATCATTAAATGATATTCAAAATCAAGGGGTGGTAATGGGACAGAAAATATCTTAAACCTTGTCAGGCTGAATGTTTATTCTCATTGCATGTAAATACTCTAAATCTCAATATACTTTCTGGAGAAGGAGCCTTTAGGAAGTGATTAGGGTTAGAATAGGTTGTAAGGGTTGTAAGGGTCCTTGGAGGAGATTAGTGACCAAACAGCAGGAGATTCACTCTCCTCTGGCTCTCTCTCTCCTTCCTTCTGCACCCACTAAGCAAAGTCCACATATGGACACAGTAACAAGTTGGCCGTTTGAAAACCAAGAAGAAGGCTCAAACAAGAACCGATGCTGTCTTGATGATGGGCTTCCCAGCCTACAGAATTATGAAAAATAAATTTCTGCTGTTTAAACTGCCTTGTCTATGACCTTTTGTTATAGCAGCCCAACCTGAATAAGAAAAATCTGGCCTCATTTTCAGTAGCGCCCCATCCAAAAAAGCAAGCTTTCCTACAATGCCTATCGTTAGTGAGAACTGCTTTTGACCAACTTCAGGATTGCATGTAATGAACCAATGTGTGGAAACACTTGTGAGCAGCACCAAGGTACTTTGTACTGCCTCAGGTCTGTAACCTCCACACTGGAGCTGAGCTGAGTAACAGAAGGCCACTTCTGGGGTAGTAGAGGATGAATATGTCCCTCTAGACCAGGTACTTATAGCAATATCTTTCAGAATACTTCTAAATGATTACCATGCATACTGATGGTGAATATTAAGATACGGTACCTAGAACAAGGACTTAGACATGTTTTAAATCCAGGTTTCTCTCTTTCCTCTACTTTTCAATTGAAATGAGTAAGACACATTACATCTTACTTGAATCACATAAACTACAATGTTTTCCTTTAGAAATGATAAATTTAAAACCTTATGGAAGCTGGGCATGGTGGCGCACGCCGGCAGAGGGATTGCTGTGAGTTTGAGGTCAGCGTGGGATACAAAGTAAGTTGAATTCCAGCCTGAACTGCATAGCAAGACCCTGTCTCAAAAAAAGAAAAAAGAAAAGAAAAGAAGAAAAGAAAAGAAAAGAAAAGAAAAGAAAAGAAACAAAAAACCTAATGGAAGACAAGCAAGTAACATGATTATGAGAAATAAGCATGTAAAATGAAATAAAACAGGACAGGTGGCAATGCCAGCCAACTGCAGAGGTCCTGCCTCATCCTTGGGAACTCAGAATGAGCCCAGTAGTATAAGATCGTCTGAATTTTTGAGAGGTTGAAAAGTTGAAGTTTTGTATTAAATTTTCCAATGTCTAAATGCTGGCAGTTTATCCCTTTTTTCAAAAAACAAAATACTGTATGTATCATACAAAACATGTCTGTTTACTTGATTTAGTGCACTGATTTAGATTAAGCTAGATATGTTTGTGTGCGTGTGTGGGTGTGTATGTGTGCATCTGTGTGTTTGAAACAGTGTCTCACTAGTTGTTCAGGCTGGCCTTGAGCTCACTGCGTAGCCTACAGTGGCCTCAAACTCATGGCAATCTTCCTGCCTCAGCCTTCTGAGTGTTGGATTATAGGTGTATCCCTACACTTAGAGTTTGATTTAATATCCCAAATTAGTTTAGATCTTGTGACTCCAGCTCTGCAAAACCCCAATAATAAAATTTTAAAACAGTACTATGTGCTATTTGATTAAAACTTATTTCTCATTTCATAAAGAGGCTTCCCCTAAATGTAACATAAACCAATGTGACCTTTCAATTTATATGACCCATCCTAAATTGCTCTATTAAGATTTTTGCAAGCTTTTACAGAGTTTTAAATATTTAATCTAAAATCATGGAATGTTTGGTTTAAAATTAAAAATTTATATAAATACCCTTGTTAGTACTATTGTAGAATTGCAGAATCATTTTATTAAATTCCATAAATTTCTTTATGAAACCAGGTTATTAGAATATTTGTTAATTCTTTAACAGAAATAAGAAGATGAAAACTGTAATAAATGTCAAAATCTACTAGGAGCTTACTGTAGGCCCAGGTACTGTACAGTTCTAATTGTTTTAAATGAGTTAACTTAGTCCTCTCAACACCCTGTAGAAGGAACAGCCATTATGAGTGCCACTTCTTTGAAGAAATAACAGAGACATTGCACATGCCTGAGGTCACAGAGCTGGAAGGAGGCTCTTACTCATCTACCCTGCACATAATTGCTCTTCTGCAGTAAGTGACCTGATGCGTGTTTTGTTTGGAGGATGAGGCATTTGGTGGTCTTTAAACTCTCATCTTAGCACATTCTACTCAGCTTATCAAGCCTTCAAAATAGGTACATAAATATATTTAGTATATTCTTAATAACTGTGAACATTTTAAAATACTATTTTGAAAACTAAAAAAATGTATTTTAATGTTCACTAATCTGCAGTTTACAATAAGCATCTATTTCAATTAGAATGTAGGCCACTATAGAGTTGGCAGTATTGCTTGAGACTGTGTCACAGAAGAAATTGTGGATATTTGTAAATCACAGTAAGTTGTTGCCGGGATTTCAAAAATCACTTACACTCATGGAAACTTCAAAATTAACGATGGGGTTTGTCATTTTATTTTATATTTACTGTGCCAATAAAGAAGCATTTTTTTACTACATTACAAATTTGTTTTGATTGAATAATTTTGATCATTGGGTTTTATATTAACTAGTTTCCTTTATGATTCTATTGATTTTTTGTTTGTTTGTCTTTTTGTAATGCTGGAATAGAATCCAAGGCCTCACTCATGCTAGACAAGTGCTCTGTCACTGAGTGACAGTTTCCCACCCATTCTATGTGTTTTATTTCGTGCATTCAATATTTTTTTTTCTGAGAAAGAATCCATAGGTTTCATTACAGTACCAAAAGGAGCCCATAACACAAAGTAAGTGCTACTTGCTTTATCCATGTGATCGTCTGTCTTTTCATGTGTCTACATATTGGTTCCATTCAATTGATTTGAATAAATGTTGATTGACTATTGTGAGCTGGGTTTATATTATAGAACCACTGATTGTCATTTGATCTTGAAATCTAGAAAATCTGCCCAATCTTCCCAGAATCCTTATATCAGAGATGCTTTTGATCATTGAAACACACCCATTTAACTGTTAGTTTTTTTCGTTCTGAAGGGAACTCAAGGCTGCCCTTATTCTTATCCTCCACTTCTCCTCTTCTCAGTTCTAAATTTTCTCTTATTTTTCTGAAACTCATGCAGGCATGCACTTCCTACCATAGAAGAGGAACATCATTTGTTTTAAAAACTGTTGAAAGTTTGTGCTTCATGGCATTGCACTCTACAACTGCAATGTCAGCGTGGCTTTTCATGTCTGACTATAGAAGAGTGGTAGATCAGTGCCTGGATTTTATCTGTGAATAGCAATTGGACAATCTAAGCTAGGTTCACCCCTACACTCAGGATGAAAAAACAAACAATACAGAATTAGGCAAGAAACATTAGGAAGTTTTGCTGTAAACCCTCTCTCTAAAAATAAACACATGTGGTTTTCAAATCCAGTCATGACAGAGAGCTAGTGTTAGAGCAATCCTCCTAGTGAAACAAAAGCAGGACAATGTATATAAAACAAATCGCAGACACTCAGGCAACCCCCAAAACCTCTCTTCTGTCTCCTTAGGCCAATAAAACTCATCTTTATTCCCCAGTTGCTTCTTAATCTATCCCAGCCCTTCCCTCAGGAATAAGAGCTTCTAAAAGTCCTGCTCCAATTCATGACCAGCTATGATATTTTTTTTTGAAGGACAAAATTTCAGAGAGGAAATGATCTTCAGAGAAAGAGTGAAAAAAAAAACCTGCACATGATTTCATCTCAAATTTTAGGCTGAATTCTAACCTGAATATGTGTAGGATGAGACTCTCAAGAAAATCAGCACAAAACAGCATCTGAGAATCTTAGGAGCTGAGAGAAAAACTATACATAGCATAATCTACATAGCACACACACATTAAAACAAAACAAAATAAACCTCTAACCAAGCCAGGAAGGGTGACTGAGGCCTGTAATCCCAGCATTCTGGGAGGCTGAAGCAGGTGGATCACAAGTTTGAGCCCAGCCTGGGCAACTTAGTGTTTTAAAAAGATCTTGCTTAGGGCTGGGGATTTAGCTCAGTGGCCTAAGCGCCTGTCTGGCAAGCTCAAGGTTGTAAGTTCAATCCCCGGTGTCGCAAAAAAAATAAAAAGATCTTGCTTAGGGCCTGGGATTTAGCTCAGCGGCATAAGTGCCTGCCTGTCAAGTGCAAGGCTGTGAGTTTGATGCCTGTTACCAAAAAAAAAGAAAAAACTTGCCTCTGAATAAACAAATAAGGAAAGGGTTAAAAATATAATTTAGGTCAAAGGCCCTGGGTTCAATCCCCTAGTACCATAAATAAACAAAAAACAACATCAAACACAAAAACAAAACAAAAAAAACCCTGTAACCATAAATAAAAAAAATAGATATATTGGATTGGATATATTAAAATTAACACATTTGTGATTTACAAATTCATAAAAATATTTTCCTTCTAGAAGTGTTATTGTTTTACTTTCCATGTATAAATACGATTCTGTTTTTGTTCTTTTTTTATAACTCTAAATATGATTCTGTAGAGATAACAGAACACTGCAACATGGGTTTTTTTATACCCCTTTACCTACTGCTCAAAGTTGGAGAATCTGAAGCAGGTTTAGTTCAGTCTCCTGCTATGACTTCCTTCACTGCCAACACTTCAAATTTGAAAATCTAGCCAGGCGTGGTAGCACACGCCTGTAATCCCAGCCTTTGGGAGGCTGAGGCAGGAGGATCCTTGCAAGTTCAAGACAGCTTG
Source organism: Cuniculus paca (assembly GCA_004365215.1). Classification (NCBI taxonomy): domain Eukaryota; kingdom Metazoa; phylum Chordata; class Mammalia; order Rodentia; family Cuniculidae; genus Cuniculus; species Cuniculus paca. The sequence goes on along the minus strand of RJWT010009936.1, from coordinate 2,800 downwards.
GACTACAAAGTGAGCCCAAGGCCAGACTGAACTGCATAGTGAGATCCCTTCTCAAAATGACAAAAAAAAAAAAAAAAAAAGAAAGAAAAGGAAAAGGAAAAGGAAAAAGAAAGAGAGAAGGAAAATCTGGGACTGGAGCTTACTGCCACTTTTCTGTAGACATCTACGGCTGTTTCAGGTGAAGATGGGCTGCTTCAAACTGAAACATGTCAAACCAAACTATCTTGTGATAGCACTGTGTGTGTATTGAAGCAAGATCTTTTTAAGACACTAAGTTGCTTAGGCTGGGCTCAACCTTGTGATCCACCTGCTTCAGCCTTCCAGAGTGCTGGGATTACACTGTTTAGTGATAGCATTAAAGTTTTTGGATGGTCAGTGATAAGGAGGGAGAGGCTGAAAGTTGACAAAGGCCCTTAGCATGTGTCAAAGGGAGGAAAAGGCAGTGGTAAAATACATCCCAAATGAATCCATTCTTAAAAAGAGGTTAATATTGAAACTGATGAACCATGAATAGTAAACGATGACGCATTGATAAAGTGGACTTGATTCTGATAGCAATGGCCAGTATGTGGCCGGCTGTTTTTTCCATAAAGCAAAGATATTTATTGTATTGCTAACCTAAAACATTTTGAGTACTAAAATGTTTTCTGCCAGAATAAAACATTCCAGACTGGCTAAACTTTAATGTTGATTTGTCAGAATTTTTTATTCCACAAGTGATCTTACCTTCTCAGAATGTAAATAGCAATACCCATGTTTTTGTCTTTCATTTCTTTAATCACAAATATAATTAAGCCTTCAACTCCAGCCATGACATTGTTTTATAAATATTGTGAATCATTATATTTTATATTTATTTATTATTCAACTCCTGCTCTCTCTCTCTAAACTTCTTTTCAAATAATGTCATCACATTTGCAGGTGAATTTAAATGATCTGAATCAATAAAGACACAATCTTGATGGACAAAAGTAACTACAAATTATCATCAAGTGAGGTTTGGGGCAATGTAATGTGAAAGTTATGTCTCAAAGCCTCAAATATATTTGAAGCTTTATTAACAGTGTGTATCAAGTGATTATAATTGCCTAGAGAATGTCGATGCATGACTTTATATCACAATTATACATAGGAGAACTATCCATTTATGACTTTTTTCTACTTATGCACCCTAAGTAAATCCTAAATGAATCATAAATGCCATCTGCATATTTATTAAGATTGAAGGGAATAATCTGAGGTTCCTTATCCTTCAAACACTACATTTCTTTTTGTATTAAACAATGCATACTTTATAGTGAAAAGAAAATCGCAGCTTTGATTTTCTAGCTGGCTCACACTCCTAATCAGAGAAGGAAAAAAGGCCTGATCTCACAACCTATTTATATAGTTTTTAAACTTTCTAAGAAAAATAAAGCTCTGCTATAATTAATACCTAATGGTATAAACATCCCTGCCTTGGTGGTTGCCTAGTAACTGTATACACTGCAGGCTTCTGGGGATGCTAAAGAAGCTGAATAAACAGAAATATTCAGCTCCACTTCCAATGCAGGTGAATGAGGAGCAGCAGTGGGCCAGATTCTTTTGTTAAAATTTTTTTTCCATAATGGTTTTGTACTAAAATATCCTTCCACAGTAGAACTTACTTTTGCAAATGATTTCTGCAGGTAAGGGTTCAAACCAAAGAGTGTGGTTTAAAATTTAAAAAATATTTAAGAGAAGTGAACCAATTGTTGCTCTGTATTAGCCCGACGTCTGTCAGTGACTGGGTCAAGGAATAATGTTTTTATTCCATCGTTAGTTATTCAATAAAATATGATACATGGACATCATTTTAGCAACTGAGTGACAAAATACAGTTCCTGGTTAAAGGTGCTATAAGAAAGGGATAGGGGTCATTGAAATTGTTATTTACATTTACCTTTGGTTTGCTTTCTGCACACCAAATTTAACTTCCTAGCAATGCTTTGTTTTAATATAGGTAAACTTAGTTTGCATTATCTTGGCACAGACCAACTACATTTGGTGGAGGGAACCTTGCAAATTCATAGGTTATTGACAAGGATGTCTAACAAGGGTGCAAATTAGGGTTATTGAATAAAATCCACCAAAAGCCTGCCGCATGCTGACAATGGCATGTTGCCTATTCGTGAATGTAGTTAGGTCATGTGATAAGTCATTTCTGGCAATGTCTTGATTCGAAGACGTGTTAGATACACAGCACTGGGAGTGTATTCATACTCTTTGTTACAGAATTCCTGATGTCAAGATTTGGAACTTCCTAGGTTGGCTGTCGCCATGTGGGCTGGGGAAATAAGTGTGGGCTAGAATATTTAAAATGTATAACTATAGTCTTTTGGATATAGTCAGAAATGAATTACTACTCAGTAATTTTGTCATTTGGCAATACTAAGACAGGATAACATATGGTTTGTTCTGTGTAATTAACATAAATGCTGTCATTCGACTGAGATACAGGATTATCTTGTCCCATGATGGAAAGAAACTGTTTTAGGATTTATGTATATGTTCCTTTATGTCTGCACATGGAAGGAAGAATCCTGTTGCACCATTATGTATAACTCTTTGCTTTTTGGTTTTCTGGGTTGGAGGATGTGGTTGGTAAGGACAAGACTATGGTTTAATCACAAAACCACTTGCTTCCTCAACCACTGTCTGCATTCCTAAAGGACTCATTTCTCTGGTCTTTAAAGAGATTCTCGAAGAGTGTGCTACAGCTCCAACACAAGCACCTCTATTCCAAGGTTTGGAAAATAGTCACTGCTATGGTTTGTATATA